>CAJHQQ010001186.1:0-110451 GCA_905132885.1 Moricandia moricandioides
ACTTCATGGTGATTGTCCACAGATTTATGATTCCAAATCAAGTTTCTTACATCTTTAATATTTCCGGTTTGATTAGAATGAAGAAGAAATTGTCAAATCTCCAAACAGGGTAAACTTGAATCACTTCGGTTGAAAGTGTGATAACTTTTTAATCATAACTTCTATGATACTTATTCAACTTCAGGTGACTCTCCACTAATTTATGAGTCCAAATCAATAATTTTTTTTATCATGATTCATTCTTTTTGGATTTGAATGACGAAGAAATTGCCAAATATCCAAACTGGGTAAACAGGAATCACTTCGGTTGAATGTCGAATAACTTATTCATCGTAAATCATATGATTTTGATTCAACTTCAGGGTCATTATCTATCTATTTATGAGTCCAAATGAAGCTTTTTACATCGTGATTCATACGATTTTTATTACAAGAAGAAATTTCCAAATCTCCAAGCAGAGTAAACGGGAATCACTTCACTTGAAAGTGAGATAATTTCTTCATCATAACTCTTATGATATTGATTCAATTTTAGGGTGATTCTCCACTTTTTTATGAGTCCAAATAAAGATTATTACATAGTGATTCATTCTGTTTTGATTAGAATAAAGAAGAAATTGATGAATCTCCAAACAGAGTAAACTGGAATCACTTCTGTTAAAAGTGGGATACTTCTTCATCATAACTCCTATGATATTGATTCAATTTTAGGGTGACTCTCCACTTATTTATGAGTACAAACCAATCCTATTAAGTCATGATTTTTTATGTGATTTGAATCAAGAAGAAATTGCAAAATCTCCAAACATGGTAAACTAGAATTATGTGGGTTGAAAGTGAGATAACTTCTTTATCATAACTCTAATGATATTCATTCAACTTCATGGTGATTCTCCATAGATTTATGCGTCCAAATCACGCTTCTTCATCTTGTTTCACTATGGTTTTATTTGAATAAAGAAGAAACTGTCAAATCTCTAAACATGACAAAATGGAGGCATTTCTGTTGAAAGTGAAATGACTTCTTAATCTTAACTCCAATGATATTGATTCAAATTTAGGGTGATTATCCACTAATTTATGAGTCAAAATCAATAATTTATATCGTGGTTCATTCTATTTTGATTAGAATCAAGAAGAAATTGCCAAATCTCCAAATAGGGTAAATTGGAATCACTTCCGTTGAAAGTGTGATTACTTCTTCATCAAAACTCCTATGATATTGATTAAACTTCAGGTGATTCTACACTAATTTATGAGTGCAAGTAAAGCTATCTGTATCGTGATTCATTATGGTTGTATTAGAATCAAGAAGAAATTGCTAAATCTCCAAACATGATAAACTGAAATCACTTCTGTTGAAAGTCAGATAACTTCTTCATCATAACTCCGATGATATTGATTCAACTTCAGGTGATTCTCCACTAATTTAGGAGTCCAAATCATTATTTTTATATCTTGATTCATTCGGGTTGGATTAGAATCAATAAGAAACTGCCAAGTCTCCAAACAAGGTAAACTGGAATCACTTTGGTTGAAAGTCGGATAACCTCTTCATCATAACTCCTATGATATTAATGAAACTGGAATCACTTTTGTATCTTGATTCTCCACTTATAAATGAGTCCAAATCAAGCTCCTTACATCGTGATTCTTTTTGGTTTGATTAAAATCAAGGAGAAATTACCAAATCTCCAAACAGGATAACTGGAATCACTTCAGTTGAAAGTGTTATAACTTCTTAATCATAAATCCTATGATATTGATTCAATTTCTGGTGATTCCACACTATTTTATGAGTCCATGTCAAGCTTTTTATATCGTGGTTCATTATGGTTGTATTAGAATCAAGAAGAAATTACTAAATATTCAAACAGGATAAACTGAAATCACTTATGTTGAAAGTCAGATAACTTCTTCATCATAAATCCAATGATGTTGATTCAACTTAAGGGTGATTTTCCACTGATTTATGATTCCAAATTAAGCGTTTTTCATGATGATTTATTCTTGGTTTATTATATATAAGAAGAAATTGCCAAAACTCCAAACAGGGTAAACTGGAATCACTTCGGTTGAAAGTGGAATAACTTCTGTATTATAACTCCTATGATATTGATTAAAGTTCATGGTTATTCTCCACTGATTTATCAGTCCCAATAAATATTCTCCATTATTTTGATTAGAATCAATAAGAAATTTCTAAATCACCAAACATGGTAAACTAGAATAACTTCAGATGAAAGTGAAATAACTTCTTCATCATAACTTCTATGATATTGATTCAACTTCAGGGTTATTATCCACTGATTTATGATTCCAAATCAAGCTTCTTACATCATGATTCATTATGGTTTGATTAGAATCGATAATAAATTGCCAAATCTCAAAAAAGGTAAACTAGAATCACACTGGTTGAAAGTGGGAAAACTTCTTCATCATAGTTCCTATGATATTGATTAAATTTCAGGGTGATTCTCCATTGATTTGTGAGTCTAAATAAAGCATATTAGATTGTGACTCATTCCGGTTTGATTAGAATCAAGAAGAAATTACCGAATCTATAAACGGGGTAAATTGGAATAACTTCAGTTGAAAGTAAGATAACGTTTTCATCAAAACTCATATGATATTGATTCAAATTCAGGGTGATTATCCACTAATTAATGAGTGTAAATAAGATTTTTTTTTTACCGTGGTTCATTCTCCCTTTTTAAATCAAGAAGAAATTACCAAATCTCCAAACATGTAATTAATGAGTGTAAATAAAGATTTTTTTATCGTGGTTCATTCTCCTTTTGTAGAATCAAGAAAAAATTGTCAAATCTCCAAACAATGTAAACTAGAATAACTTCAGATGAAAGTGGAATAATTTCTTCATCATAACTCCTATGATATTGATTCAACTTCAGGTGATTATCCACTAATTTATGATTCAAAATGAAGATTCTTACATTGTGATTTCTTCTAATTTCATTAGAATCAAGAAGAAATTGCCAAATCTCCAAAAATGGTAAACTAGAATCCCTTTGGTTGAAAGTGTGATAACTTCTCTATCATAACTCCTATGATATTGGTTCAATTCAGAGTGTTTCTCCACTAATTTATGAGTCAAAATGAATCATATTTTTTCTCAATTCATTCTGGTTTGATTATAATCAAGAAGATATTGTTAAATCTCCAACCAGGGTTAATTGGAATCACTTCGGTTGAAAGTCGAATAATGTCTTCATCATAACTCTTTTGATATTGATTAAACTTCAGGGTGATTCTCCACTTAGTTATAAGTATAAATAAAGATTCTTACATTGTGATTCTTTTTTTTTGATTAGAATCCAGAAGAAATTGCCTAATCACCAAACATGGTAAATTAGAATCACTTCGGTTCAAAGTGAGATAACTTCTTCATCATAACTCATATGATATTGATTCAACTTCATGGTGATTCTCCACAGATTAATGAGTCCAAATCAAGCTTCATAAATACTAATTAATTCTGGCTTGATTAGAAACAAGAAGAAATTTTCAAATCTCCAAACATGATAAACTAGAATCACTTTGGATGAAAGTGAAATAACTTCTTCATCATAAATACAATGATATTGATTCAACATCAGGGTGATTCTCCACAAATTTATAAGTACAAATCAAGATTTTTGTGTTTTGATTCATTCTGGTTTTGATTTAAATCAAGAAGAACTTGCCAAATCTCCAAACATGGTAAACTGGAATCACTTCGGTTGAAAGTCAGATAACTTCTTCATCATAACTCCTATGATAGTAATTCAAATTCAGTGTGATTCTCCCATAATTAGTGATTCCAAATCAATATTATTACATCGTAATTCATTTTGGTTAGATTAGAATGAAGAAGAAATTGCCAAATATCCAAATAGTGTAAACTAGAATAACTTCGGTTGAAAGTTGAATAACTTCTTTATCATAACTCCTTTGATATTGATTCAATTTAAGGGTGATCGTCCACCTATTTATGAGTCCGAATGAGGATTTTTACATCCTGATTCATTCGGTTTTGAGTACAAGATGTAATTGCCAAATCTCCAAACATTGTAAACTGGAATCACTTCGCTTGAAAGTGGGTTAACTTCTTCATGATAACTCCTATGATATTGATTCAATTTCAGGGTGATTCTCCACTTATTTATGAGTAAAAATCAAGATTCTTACATAGTGATTCATTCTATTTTTATTAGAATAAAGAAAAATTTGTTGAATCTCCAAACAGAGTAAACTAGAATCAAGTAGGTTAAAAGATGGATAACTTCTTCATCATAACTCCTATGATATTGATTCAACTTCAGGGTGATTCTCCACTTATTTATGACTACAAATCAATCTTATTACATCATTATGCATTCTTTTTTATTTCTATTAAGAAGAAATTGCTAAATCTCTAAACAGGGTAAAGTGAAATCACTTAGGTTGAAAGTCAGATAACTTCTTCATCATAATTTGTATGATATTGATTCAACTTCATGGTGATTCTCCACTAATTTATGATTACAAATAAATATTATTACATCGTCATTCATTTTGGTTTGATTAGAATGAAGAAGAAATTATCAATTATCTAAACAGGGTAAACTAGAATCACTTCGGTTGAAAGTGGGATCACTTCTTTATCGTAACTCCTATGATATTGATTAAGATTTAGGGTGATTCTCCACCTATTTGTGAGTCCAAATCAAGATTTTTACATCATGATTCATTCTGTTTTTGATTAAAGACAAGAAGAAATTGCCAAATCTCATAACAATATAAACTAGAACCACTTCGGTTAAAAGTGAGACAACTTTTTCATCATAACTATAATGATATTTATTAAAATTCAGGGTGATTCTCCACTTATTTATGAGTATAAATAAATATTCTTACATTGTGATTCTTTCAATTTTTATTAGAATCAAGAAGAAATTGCCAAATCACCATAGAAGGTAAACTGGAATCACTTCGGTTGAAAGTAAGATAACTTCTTTATCATAATTCCTATGATATTGATTGAAGTTCAGGATGATTCTTCACTGATTTATGAGTCCAAATCAAGATTATTAAATCGTGATTCACTTTGGTTTGATTAGAATCAAGAAGAAATTGCCAAATTTCCAAAGAGGATAAACTAGAACCACTTTGGTTGAAAGTGGGATAACTTTTTTTTATCATAAATCCAATGATATTGATTAAAAATCAGGGTGATTTTCCACTAATTTAAGAGTATAAATATTCTTACATCGTGATTCTTTCAGGTTTGATTAGAATCAAGAAGAAATTGTCAAATCACCAAATAGGGTAAAATGGAATCACTTCGGTTGAAAGCGAGATAACTTTTTTTATCATAATTCCTATGATATTAATTCAAATTCAGGGTGATTCTCCAATGATTTATGAGTTTAAATAAAGCTTCTTGCATCGTGATTGATTCTGATTTAATTTGAATCAAGAAGAAATTGTCAAATCTCCAAACATGATAAACTCGAATCACGTCATTTGAAAGTGGGATACCTTCATCATCGTAACTCTTATGATATTGATTAAACTTTAGGGTGGTTCTCCACAGATTTATGAGTCCAAATCAAGCTTCATACATCTTGATTCATTCTGTTTTGATTAGACACAAGAAGAAATTATCAAATCTCTAAACAAGGTAAACTAGAATAAATTTAGATGAAAGTGGAATAACTTCTTCACCGTAAATCCAATGATATTAATTCAACTTCAAGGTGATTATCCACTAATTTATGAGTCCAGATTAATCTTGTTGAATCGTGTTTCATTCTGGTTAGATTAGAATCAAGAAGAAATTGTCAAATCTCCAAACAGGGTAAACTGAATCACTTCGGGGGAAAGTCAGATAACTTCTTCATCATAACTCCTATGATATTTATTCAACTTCAGAGTGATTCTACACTGATTTATGATTCTAAATCAAGCTTCTTACATCATGATTTATTCTGGTTTTATTAGAATGAAGAAGGAATTTCCAAATATCCAAACATGGTAAACTGGAATCACTTCGGTTGAAAGTAGGATAACATCTTCATCATAACTCGTATGATATTGATTAAACTTCAGGGTGATTCTAAACTAATATATAAGTCTAAATAAATATTTTTACATCTTGATTCTTTCATGTTTTATTAGAATCAAGAAGAAATTGCCAATTCAGCAAACATGGTAAACTGGAATCACTTCGGTTGAAAGTGAGATAACTTATTCATCATAATTCCTATGATATTGATTCAACTTCAGAGTGATTCTCTACTTATTTATGAGTAAAATCAATATTATTACTTCATTATTCATTATGGTTTGGTTTGAATCATCATGAAATTGCTAATTATCCAAACAGGGTAAAGTGAAATCACTTCGGTTGAAAGTCGGATATATTCTTCATCATAACTTGTATGATATTAATTCAACTTCATGTTGATACTCCACTAATTTATGATTTTAAATCAATATTATTACATTTTTATTCATTCTGGTTTGATTGGAATGAAGAAAAACTTGTCAATTATCCAAACATGGTAAACTAGAATCACTTTGGTTGAATGTGGGATAACTTCTTCAACGTAACTCCTATGATATTGATTCAAATTCAGGGTGATTCTCCACTTATTTGTGAGTCCAAATCAATATTTTATATCGTGATTCATTCTGTTTTGTTTAAAGTCAAGAATAAATTGTCAAATCTCATAGCAATATAAACGAGACCACATCGGTTGAAAGTAGGATAACTTTTTCATCATAACCCCTATGATATTAATTAAATTCGGGGTGATTCTACAATTATTTATGAGTCTAAATCAATATTCTTACATCGTGATTCTTTCAGTTTTCAATAGAATCAATAAATTTCCAAATCATCAAAGAGGGTAAACTGGAATCACTTCGGTTGAAAGTGAGATAACTTTTTTATCATAATTCTTATGATATTGAATCAACTTCAGGATGATTCTTCACTGATTTATGAGTCCAAATCAAGATTCTTAAATCGTGATTCATTCTGGTTTGATTAGAATCAAGAAGAAATTGTCAAATCTCCAAACAAAGATAAACTAGAACCACTTCGGTTGAAAGTGGGATAACTTTTTCATCATAAATCCAATGATGTTGATTAAAATTCAGGGTGATTTTCCAATAATTTAAGAGTCTAAATCAATATTCTTACAACGTCATTCTTTCAGTTTTTTTTGTAAATCAAGAAGAAATTGCCAAATCACCAAAGAGGGTAAACTGGAATCACTTCGGTTGAAAGTGGGATAACATCTTCATCATAACTCATGTGGTAATGATTAAGCTTCATGGTGATTCTACACTAAGTTGTGAGTCTAAATCAAAATTTTCACCTCATGATTCTTTCAGGTTTGATTAGAATCTAGAAGAAATTGCCAAATCACCAAACATGGTAAATTGGAATCAATGTGGTTGAAAATGAGATAACTTCTTCATCATAATTTCTATGATATTGATTCAACTTCAGGTGATTCTCCACTGATTTATCAGTCCAAACTAAGCTTCTTTCAACGTCATTCATTCTGATTTAATTTGTATCAAGAAGAAATTGCCAAATCACCAAATAGGGTAAACTAGAATCACTTCAGTTGAACGTGAGATAACTTTTTTATACTAATACCTATCATATTGATTCAACTTCAGGATGATTCTCCATTGATTTTTGAGTCCAAATCAAGATTCTTAATTCTTGATTCATTCTGGTTTTATTAGAATCACGAAGAAATTGCCAAATCTCCAAACATGATAAACTAGAACCACTTCGGTTGAAAGTGGGATAATTTTTTCATCATAACTCCTATCATATTGATTTAACTTCAAGGTGATTCTCCACTAATTTAATATTCTTAGTCAATTTTCTTACATCGTGATTTTTTCAGGTTTGATTGTAATCAAGAAGAAATTGCCAAATCACCAAATATGGCAAACTGGAATCACTTCGGTTGAAAGTGAGATAACTTATTCATCATAATTGCTGTGATATTGATTCAAGTTCAAGGTGATTTTACACTAATTTATGAGTGTAAATAAAATTTTTTTTTATCTTGGTTCATTTTCGTTTTATTAGAATCAAGAAGGAAATACCAAATCTCAAAACATGGTAAACATGAATCACTACGGTTGAAAGTCGGATAACTTTTTCATCATATCTCCTATGATATTGATTCAACTTCAGGGTGATTCTCCACTTATATATGAGTCCAAATCAAGAATGTTACATCGGGATTCATTCTGTTCTGATTAGAATCAAAAAGAAATGGCCAAATCTCCAAACATGGTAAACTGGAGTCACTTCGGTTGAAAGTGGGATAACTTTTTAATCATAGCTCCTATGATATTGATTCAACTTACGGGTGACTCTCCATTTATTTATGATTCCAAATAAATCATCTTACATCTTGATTCATTCTAGTTTGAGTAGAATCAAGACGAAAGTACCGAATCTCCAAACATGCTAAATTGGAGTCAGTTCGGTCTAAAGTGGGATAACTTCTTCATCATAGCTCCTATAATATTGATTCAATTTCAGGGTTATTCTCCATTTATTTATTATTCTAAAATTGATTTTTTTAATCTTGATTCATTCTGGTTTGATTAGAATCAAGACGAAATTGTCAAATATCCAAACAGGGTAAACTGGAATCACTTCCGTTGAAAGAGGTATATCTTCTTCATCGTAACTCCTATGATATTGATTGACCTTCAGGGTTATTCTCCACCTATTTATGAGTCCAATGGAAGGTTTCTACATCATGATTCATTCGGTTTTTATTAGAAGAAGAAATGCCAAATCTCCAAACATGGTAAACTGGAATCACTTCGCTGGAAAGTGGGATAACTTCTTCATCATAACTCCTATGATATTGATTCAATTTCAGGGTGATTCTCCAATTATTTATGAGTATAAATAAATTTACTTACATATTGATTCATTCTGTTTTGATTATAATCAAGAAGAAATTGCTGAATCTCAAAACAGAGTAAATTGGAATCACTTCGCTTAAAAGTGGGATAACTTCTTCATCATAACTCCTATGACATTGATTCAACTTCAGGTTGATTCTTCAAGTTATTTATGAGTGTAAATCAGTATTCTTACATCATGATTCATTCTGGTTTAATCTGGATCAAGAAGAAATTGCTAAATCTCCAAACATAGTACACTAGAAACACGTCAGTTGAAAGTGGGATAACTTCTTCATCATAACTCTAATGATATTGATTCAAATTCAACGTGATTCTCCACAGATTTATGTTTCTAAATCAAGCTTCTACATCTGGTTTCATTCTTATTTGATTTGAATTAAGAAGAAACTGTCAAATCTCCAAACAGGGTAAATTGGAATCACTTCGGTTGAAAGTGGAATGACTTCTTAATCATAACTCCTATGATATTGATTCAACTCCAGGGTGAATCTCCACTAGTTTATGAGTAAAAATCCATATTTTTGTATCGTGGTTCATTTTGGTTTGATTAGAATTAAGAAAAAATGGTCAAATCTCTAAATATGGTAAATTGGAATCACTTCGGTTGAAAGTGTGATATCTTTTTCATCATAACTCCTATGATATTGATTCAACTTCAAGTGATTCTCCACTAATTTATGATTCCAAATCAATATATTTGTATCGTGATTAATTCATCTGGATTAGAATATAGAAAAAATTTCCAAATCTCCAAACAAGCAATACCGGAACCACTTCGGTTGAAAGTCAGATAGCTTCTTCATCCTAACTCCTATAATATTATTTCAACTTCAGGGTGACTCTCCACTTATTTATGATTACAAATCAAGCTTCATACACTATGATTCATTATATTTTAGTTAGAATGAAGAAAAAATTGTCAAATATCCAAAAGGGATAAACTAGAATCACTTCGGTTGAAAGTTTGATAACTTCTTAATCATAGCTCCGATGATATTGATTCAAATTCAGGTGATTCTAATCTAATTTTTGAGTCCAAATAAAGGTTTTTGTATCATGATTCATTCTTGTTAAATTTGAATCAAGAAGAAATTGCCCAATATCAAAACAGGATAAACTCTAATCACTTCGGTTGAAAGTCAGATTACTTCTTCATCATAACTCCTATAATATTGATTCAATTTCAGAGTGATTCTCCACTGATTTATGATTCCAAATCATCCTTCTTACATCTTGATTTATTCTGGATTTATTAGAAAAAAGGCGAAATTCCTAAATATCCAACCAGGGTAAACTGGAATCACTTATGTTGAAAGTGGAATAACATCTTCATCGTAAATCCTATGATATTGATTGAACTTCAGGGTGATTTTCCATTGATTTATGAGTATAAATAAATCTTCCTACATTGTGATTCATTCTGGTTTGATTAAAATCAATAAGAAATTGTCAAATCACCAAACAGGGTAAATTGGAATTACGTCGATTGAAAGTGAGATACTTTCTTCATCCTAACTCCTATGACTTCAGGGTGAGTCTACAAATATTTATGAGTAAAAATAAAGATTCTTACATCTTGTTTCATTCTGGTTTGATTATTAACAAGAAGAAATTTCCAAATCTCCAAACATGGTAAACGGGTATCACTTCGGTTGAAAGTGGAATAACTTCTTCATAATAACTCCTATGATATTGATTCAACTTCAGGGTGATTGTTCGCTGATTTATGAGTAAAAATCAATCTTCTTGCATCGTGATTCAATTCGATTTTATTTGTATCGATAAAAAATTCCCAGATCTCCAAAAAGGGTAAAGTAGAGTCACGTCGGTTGAAAGTGGGATAACTTCATCATCATAACTCTTATGATATTGATTCAACTTCAGGGGGGTTCTCCACAGATTTATGAGTACAAATAAATCTTCTCACATCTTGTTTCATTCTGGTTTGATTAGAAACAAGAAGAAATTTCCAAATCTCCAAACATGGTAAACTAGAATCACTTCGGATGAAAGTGGAATAACTTCTTTATCATAACTCCTATGATATTGATTCAAATTCAGGGTGATTATTTACTAACATATGATTCCAAATCAATCTTTTGTATCATGGTTCATTTTGGTTTGATTTAAATCAAGAAGAAATTACCACATCTCTAAACAGGGTAAACTAGAATCACTTCGGATGAAAGTGGAATAACTTGTTCATCATAACTCCTATGATATTGATTCAACTTCATGGTGATTATCCACTAATTTATGAGTCCTAACCAGTATCTTTGTGTTGTGGTTCATTCTGATTTGATTAGAATCAAGAAGAAATTGTCAAATCTCCAAACAGGGTAATCTTGAATCACTTCGATTGAAAGTCGGATAATTTTTTCATCATAACTCCTATGATATTGAATCAACTTCAGAGTGATTGTTCACTGATTTATGATTCCAAATCAAGCTTATTACATCATGATTTATATTATTTTGATTACAATGAAGAATAAATTTCCAAATATGTAAACAGGGTAAACATGAATCACTTTGGTTATAAGTGGGATAACATCTTCATCGTAACTCCTATGATATTGATTCAAATTCAGGGTGATTTTCGACTGATTTATGATTCCAAAAATAAATTATTACATCCTGATTCATTCTGGTTGGATTAAAATAAAGAATAAATTGCCCAATCGCAAAACATGGTAAGTTGGAATCACTTCGGTTGAAAGTAAGATAATTTCTTCATCATAACTCCTATGATATTGATTCAACTTCAGGGTGATTCTCCAATGATTTATGATTCCAAATAAAGAGTATTACATATTGTTTCATTATGGTTTGATTAGAAATAAGAATATATTTGCAAATCTCCAAACATGATAAACTGGTATCCCTTCGGTTGAAAGTGGGATAACTTCTTCATCATAACTCATATGATATTGATTCAACTTTAGGGTTATTTTCCGCTGATTTATGAGTCTAAATCAATCTTCTTGCATCGTGATTTGTTCTGATTTTACTTGAATGAAGAAGAAATTGCCAAATCTCCAAACATGATAAACTAAACTCACGTCAGTTGAAATTGCCAAGATTCTTATATCTTGATTCATTCTTTTTTATTAGAAATAAGAAAAAAATTGACAAATCTCCAAATAGAGTAAACTAGAATCAGTTCAGATGAAAGTGGAATAACTTCTTCATCATAACTCCTATGATCATTCAACTTCAGGGTGATTATCCACGAATTTATGTGTCCAAATACATCTTTTTGTATCATGTTTCATTTTTGTTTGATTTAAATCAAGAAGAAATTATCAAATCTCGAAAGAGGGTAACCTAGAATTACTTCGGTTGAAAGTCGGATAACCTCTTTATCATAACTCCTATGATATTGATTCAACTTTAGAGTTATTCTCCACTGATTTATGATTCCAAATCAAGCTTCTTACATCATGATTTATTCTGGTTTGATTAGAAAGAAGAAGAAATTGTCAAATATCCAAACATGATAAACTTGATTCAATTTGGCTGAAAGTGGGATAACATGTTCATCGTAACTCCTATGATATTGATTCAACTTCAGGGTGATTCCCAATAAGATATGAGTCCAAATAAAAATTCTTACATCCTGATTCACTTTGGTTTAATTAGAATAAAGAAGAAATTGCCTAATCTCCAAAAAAGGTAAATTGGAATCACTTCGGTTGAAAATGTGACAACTTTTTCATCATAACTCCTATGATATTGATTCAACTTGAGGGTGATTCTACACTAAATTATGATTCCAAATCAAGATTTTTGTATCATGATTAATTCTGGTTTGATTTGAACTAGAAGAAATTTTCAAGTCTCCAAACAGGGTAAACTGGAAGCCCTTTGGTTGAAAGTGGGATAACTTCTTCATCATAATTCTTATGATATTGATTCAACTTCAGGGTGATTCTCCACCTATTTGTGAGTACAAATCAATATTTTTATATCGTGATTCTTTCTGTTTTGAATAGAGTCAGGAAGAAATTGCCAAATCTCCAAAAAGTCTAAACAAGAATCACTTCGGTTAAACGTGGGATAAATTTTTCATCATAACTCCTACGATATTTATTAAAATTCAGGGTGATTCTCCACTTATTTATGAGTCTAAACCAATATTCTTACATCTTGATTCTTTCAGGTTTGATTAGAATCAAGAAGAAATTGCTAAATCACCAAACTGGGTAAACTGGAATCAATTTTGTTGAAAGTGAGTTAACTTCTTTATCATAATTTCTATGATATTGATTCAATTTTAGGATGATTCTCCATTGATTTTTTATTCCAAATCAAGATTCATACATCGTGATTAATTCTGGTTTTATTAGAATGAAGAAGAAATTGGCAAATATCCAAACATGTTTAACTGGAATCACCTAGGTTAAAAGTCGTATAACTTCTTCATCATAACTCCTATGATACTGATTCAATTTCAGGGTGATTCTTCAACTATTTATGAGTCCAAATCAAGCTTCTTTCATCGTGATTCTTTCCTATTTATTTAAATCAAAAAGAAATTTTCAAATCTTCAAACAGGATAAACTAGAATCACATCGGTTGAAAGTGGGATAACTTCATCATCATAACTCTTATGATATTGATTCAACTTCAGGGTATTTCTCCACATATTTTTGATTCCCAATCAAGATTCTTGCATCATGATCCATTCTGGTTTGATTAGAAACAAGAAGATATTGTCAAATTCACAAATAGGGAAAACCATAATCACTTCGGATGAAAGTGGAATAAATTCTCCATCATAACTCCTACGATATTGATTCAAATTCAGGGTGGTTATCCACTAATTTATGAGTCCAAATCAATCTTTTGTATCGTGTTTCATTCTGGTTTGATTAGAATCAAGATGAAATGGTCAAATCTGCAAACATGGTAAACTGGAATCACTTCGGTTAAAAGTCGGATAACTTCTTCATCATAACTCCTATGGTATTGATTAAACTTCAGAGTGATTCTCCACTAAATATATGATTTCAAATCAAGCTTCTTACAGAATTATTTATTCTGGTTTGATTAGAATGAAGGAGAAATTTCCAAATACACAAACAGTGTAAACTAAAATCACTTTGGTTGAAAGTGGGATAACATCTTCATCGTAACTCCTATGATATTGGTTTAACTTCACGGTGATTTCCCACTGATTTATGAGTCCAAATAAAAAAAATTCTTACATCCTGATTCATTCTATTTCGATTAGCATCAAGAAGAAATTGTCAAATCTCCAAAAATGATAAACTGGATTCACTTCGTTTGAAAGTGTGATAACTTCTTCATCATAACTTCTATGATATTGATTTAACTTTATGGTGATTCTATACTAAATTATGAGCCCAAGTCAAATCATACATCTTATGATATTGATTCAACTCCTGGCTGGTTTTCCACGGATTTATGATTCCAAATCAAGCATCTTACATCTTGATTCATTCAGGTATGATTAGAAAAAAGAAGAAATTACCAAATATCCAAAAAGGGTAAGCTGGAATCACTTTGGATGAAAGTGCAATAACTTCTTCATCATAACTCGTATGATATTGATTCAACTTCAGGGTAATTCTCCACTTATTTATGATTACAAATTGAGCTTCTTACATCATAATTCATTATGGTTTTATTAGAATGAAGAAGAAATTGCCAAATATCCGAAAGGGATAAACTGGAATCACTTTGGTTGAAAGTTTGATAACTTTTTAATCATAGCTCCGATGATATTGATTCAACTTCAGGTGATTATCAACTAATTTTTGAGTCCAAATAAATCTCTTTTTATCGTGATTCATTCTGGATGGATTAGAATCAAGAAGAAATTGCCCAATCTCAAAATATGGTAAACTGGAATCACTTCGGTTGAAAGTCGGATAAATTCTTCATCATAATTCCTATGATATTGATTCAACTTCAGGGCGATTCTCCACTAATTTATGATTCCAAATCAAAATTCTTACGTCGTGATTCATTCTGGTTTGATTAAAATGAAGAATAAATTGTCAATTATCCAAACATGATAAACAAGAATCACTTCGGTTGAAAGTGGAATAACTTTTTCATCGTAACTCCTATGATATTGATTCAACTTTAGGGTGATTCTCCACTAATTTATGAGTCAAATAAATCTTTTTTTTTTATTATCCTGGTTTGATTTAAATCAAGAAGAAATTACCAAATCTCCAAATAGGGTAAATTGGAATCACTTCGGTTTAAAGTCAGATAACTTCTTCATCATAACTCATATGATATTGATTTAACGTTAGGGTGATTCTCCAAAGAATTATGAGTCCAAATCAAGATTCTTACATCTTGGTTCATTCTTGTTTGATTAGAAACAAAAAGAAATATCCAAATCTCCAAACATGGTAAACCATAATCACTTCGGTTGAAAGTGGGATAACTTCTTCATCATAACTCATATAATTTTGGTTCAACTTCAGGGTGATTGTCCACTGATTTATGAGTATAAATCAATCTTCTTTTATTGTGATTTTATCTGATTTTATTTTAATCAAGAAGAAATTGTCAAATCTCCAAAGAGGGTAAAGTACAAACACGTCTGTTGAAAGTGGGATAACTTCATCATCATAACTCTTATGATATTGATTTAACTTCAGGGTGGTTCTCCACAGATTTATAAGTCCAAATCAAGCTTCTTACATCTTGATTCATTCTGGTTTGATTAGAATCAAGAAGAGGATGCCAAATCTCCCAATAGGGTAAACTAGAATCACTTCGGATGAAAGTGGAATAACTACTTCATCATAACTCCTAAGATATTGTTTCAACTTCAGGGTGATTATCCACGAATTTATGAGTCCAAGTCAATCTTTTTGTATCGTGGTTCATTTTGCTTTGATTTAAATCAAGAAGAAATTACTAATTCTCCAAACAGGGTAATCTAGAATCACTTCGGTTGAAAGTGGGATAACATCTTCATCATAACTCCTATGATATTGATTCAACTTCATGGTGATTTTCCACTGATTTATGAGTACAAATCAATAAGTGGGATAACATCTTCATCATAACTACTATGATATTGGTTCAAATACAGGGAGATTATCGACTAATTTATGAGTCAAAATCAATATTTTTGTATCATGGTTCATTCTAGTTTTATTAGAATAAAGAAGATATTGTCAAATATCCAAACAGGGTAAATTGGAATCACTTCGGTTAAAAGTCAGATAACTTCTTCATCATAACTCCTATGATATTGATTCAACTTCAGGGCGATTCTCCACTAATTTATGATTCCAAATCAAGATTCTTACGTCGTGATTCATTCTGGTTTGATTAAAATGAAGAATAAATTGTCAATTATCCAAACAGGATAAACAAGAATGACTTTGATTGAAAGTGGGATAACTTTTTCATCGTAACTCCTATGATATTGATTCAACTTTAGGGTGATTCTCCACGAATTTATGAGTCAAATCAATCTTTTTTTTTTATTATCCTTGTTTGATTTAAATCAAGAAGAAATTACCAAATCTCCAAATAGGGTAAATTGGAATCACTTCGGTTTAAAGTCAGATAACTTCTTCATCATATCTCATATGATATTGATTTAACTTCAGGGTGATTCTCCAAAGAATTATGAGTCCAAATCATGATTCTTACATCTTGTTTCATTCTTGTTTGATTAGAAAAAAAAGAAATATCCAAATCTCCAAACATGGTAAACCAGAATCACTTCGGTTGAAAGTGGGATAACTTCTTCATCATAACTCATATGATTTTGGTTCAACTTCAGGGTGATTGTCCAATGATTTATGAGTATAAATCAATCTTCTTGCATTGTGATTTTATCTGATTTTATTTGAATCAAGAAGAAATTGTCAAATCTCCAAACAGGGTCAAGTACAAACACGTCGGTTGAAAGTGGGATAACTTCATCATCATAACTCTTATGATATTGATTTAACTTCAGGGTGGTTCTCCACAGATTTATGAGTCCAAATCAAGCTTCTTACATCTTGATTCATTCTGGTTTGATTAGAATCAAGAAGAGGATGTCAAATCTCCCAATAGGGTAAACTAGAATCACTTCAGATGAAAGTGGAATAACTTCTTCATCATAACTCCTATGATATTGTTTCAACTCTAGGGTGATTAACCACTAATTTATGAGTCCAAATCAATCTTTTTATATCGTGGTTCATTTTGGTTTAATTTAAATCAAGAAGAAATTACTAATTCTCCAAACAGGGTAATCTAGAATCACTTCGGTTGAAAGTGGGATAACTTCTTCATAATAACTCCTATTATATTGATTCAACTTCATGGTGATTTTCCACTGATTTATGATTACAAATCAATCTTCTTGCATTGAGATTCGCTCTGATTTTATTTTAATTAAGAAGAAATTGTCAAATCTCCAAACAAGGTTAAGTAGAATCACGTCGGTTAAAAGTAGGATAACTTCATCATCATAACTCTTATGATATTGATTCAATTTTAGGGTAGTTCTCCACATATTTACGAGTCCAAATCAAAATTCTTACATCTTGATTCATTATAGTTTAATTAGAAACAAGAAGAAATTTCCAAATCTCCAAACAGGGTAAACAAGAATCACTTCGAGTGAAAGTGGAATAACATCTTCATCATAACTACAATGATATTGGTTCAAATTCATGGTGATTATCGAAAAATTTATGAGTCAAAATCAATCTTTTTGTATCGTGGTTCATTCTAGTTTGATTAGAATAAAGAAGATATTGTCAAATATCCAAACATGGTAAATTGGAATCACTTCGGTTAAAAGTCAGATAACTTCTTCATCATAACTCCTACGATATTGATTCAACTTCAGGGCGATTCTCCACTAATTTATGATTCCAAATCAAGATTCTTACGTTGTGATTCATTCTGGTTTGATTAAAATGAAGAATAAATTTTCAATTATCCAAACAGGATAAACAAGAATGACTTCGGTTGAAAGTGGGATAACTTTTTCATCGTAACTCCTGTGATATTGATTCAACTTTAGGGTGATTCTCCACTAATTTATGAGTCAAATCAATCTTTTTTTTCATTATCCTGGTTTGATTTAAATCAAGAAGAAATTACCAAATCTCCAAATAAGGTAAATTGGAATCACTTCGGTTTAAAGTTAGATAACTTCTTCCTCATAACTCATATGATATTGATTTAACTTCAGGGTGATTATCCAAAGAATTATGAGTCCAAATCAAGATTCTTACATCTTGTTTCATTCTTGTTTGATTAGAAACAAAAAGAAATATCCAAATCTCCAAACATGGTAAACCAGAATCACTTCGGTTGAAAGTGGGATAACTTCTTCATCATAACTCATATGATTTTGGTTCAACTTCAGGGTGATTGTCCACTGATTTATGAGTATAAATCAATCTTCTTGCATTATGTTTTTTTTCTGATTTTATTTGAATCAAGAAGAAATTGTCAAATCTCCAAACAGGGTAAAGTACAAACACGTCGGTTGAAAGTGGGATAACTTCATCATCATAACTCTTATGATATTGATTTAACTTCAGGGTGATTCTAAACAGATTTATGAGTCCAAATCAAGCTTCTAACATCTTGATTCATTCTGGTTTGATTAGAATCAAGAAGAAGATGCCAAATCTCCCAACAGGGTAAACTATGATATTGTTTCAACTTCAGGGTGATTATCCACTAATTTATGAGTCCAAATCAATCTTTTTGTATCGTGGTTCATTTTGGTTTGATTTAAATCTAGAAGAAATTACTAATTCTCCAAACAGGGTAATCTAGAATCACTTGGTTTGAAAGTGGGATAACTTCTTCATCATAACTCCTATTATATTGATTCAACTTCAGAGTGATTTTCCACTGATTTATGAGTACAAATCAATCTTCTTGCATCGAGATTCGCTCTGATTTTATTTTAATTAAGAAGAAATTGTCAAATCTCCAAACAGGATTAAGTAGAATCACATAGGTTAAAAGTGGGATAACTTCATCATCATAACTCTTATGATATTTATTCAACTTTAGGGTAGTTCTCCACAGATTTATGAGTCCAAATCAAAATTCTTACATCTTGATTCATTATAGTTTGATTAGAAACAAGAAGAATTGTCAAATCTCCAAACATGGTAAACAAGAATCACTTCGAATGAAAGTGGAATAACATCTTCATCATAACTACTATGATATTGGTTCAAATTCAGGGTGATTCTCAACTAATTTATGAGTCAAAATCAATCTTTTTGTATCGTGGTTCATTCTAGTTTGATTAGAATAAAGAAGATATTGTCAAATATCCAAACAGGGTAAATTAGAATCACTTCGGTTAAAAGTCAAATAACTTCTTCATCATAACTCCTATGATATTGATTCAAATTCAGAGTGATTCTCCACTAATTTATGATTCCAAATAAAGCTTCTTACCTCATGATTTATTCTGCTTTGATTAGAATGAAGAAGAAATTACCAAATATCCAAACAAGTTAAACTGGAATCACTTCGATTGAAAGTGGGATAACATCTTTATCGTAACTCATATGATATTGATTTAACTTCAGGGTTATTTTCCACTGATTTATGAGTCCAAATAAAAATTCTTACATCCTGATTCATTATGGTTTGATTAGAATCAAGAAGAAATTGCTAAATTTCAAAAAAAGGATAAACTAGAATCACTTCGGTTGAAAGTGTGATAACTTCTTCATCAAAACTCCTATGATATTAATTCAACTTCAGGGTGATTCTCCACTAAATTTGTAACGGCCCGACCGCCCACGGCGAATGGGCCACCCACTCCTGCTCTCTCGGCCCGTGGGCTCCATCCCGTTCCAACGGTCGGTGCGTAAATTTTCCAAGGCTCAAAATCATTGTTTACTAACCCTTCAATCACCACATGACCTTTTCGCGCGCTTTGGACTCACTCGTACGGTATCGCAAATCACTTCCCAATAGGTCGCCCATCCTTTCACTACTCCACCATATGCACACTTAACCCTGGAGTTCTAAACGGATTTGTACCGGAAAAGGTAAGTTTACTTTGGTGACATAGGTAGCCAAATCAATTCTCTTAATCCTTTTTCTTATATCACAACTCGATATGTTACAATTCACACTCTCTCAAAGAACGCAACGTCCTCGTTACACCTCACGACTGACTCAAGATGCCTATCGGGTCAGAACCGAGATGGCTAACCAGCTCTGATACCACTTGTAATGCCCCGACCACCCACCGCTAATGGGCCACCCACGCCCGCTCTCTCGGCCCATGGGCCACATCCTGTTCCAACGGTCGGTCCGTAAATTTTCCAATGCCCGAAATCATTTTTTATTGACGCTGCAATCACCACATGACCTTTTCCCGCGCTTTGGCCTCACTCATATGGTATCGCAAATCACTTCCCGATAGGTCAGCCATCCTTTCACTACTCCAGCATAAGCACGCTTAACCCTGGAGTTCTAAACGGATGTGTGGCGGAAAAGGTAAGTGTACTTTAGTGAATAGGTATCCAAATCAATTCTCTTAAGCCTTTTTCATATATCACGACTCGGGATGTTACAAAATTATGAGTCCAAATCAAGTTTGTTTTGTATTGTGATTCATTCTGGTTTGATTGAAATTAAGAAGAAATTGCCAAATCCCAAAACAAGGTAAAGTGGAATAACTTCGGTTGAAAGTCGGATAACCTCTTCATCATAACTTGTATGATATTGATTCAACTTCAGGGTGATTCCCCACTAATTTATGTTTCCAAATCAAGATTTTACATCGTGGTTCATTCTTGTTTGATTACAATGAAGAAGAAATTGTCAATTATTCAAACATGGTAAACTAGAATCACCTTGGTTCAAAGTTGGATAACTTCTTCATCGTAACTTCTATGATATTGATTCAAATTTAGGGTGATTCTCCACCAATTTATGAGTCCAAATCAAGCTTTTTGTATTGTGATTCATTAAGGTTTGATTTAAATCAAGAAGAAATTACCAAATCTCCAAATAGGGTAAACGGGAATTACTTTGGTTTGAAGTCAAATAACTTTTTCATCATAACACCGATGATATTGACTCAGCTTCAAGGTGATTCTTCTCTGATTTATGATTCCAAAAATATTCTTACATCGTGATTCATTCTAGTTTGATTATAATGATGAAGAAATTGCCAAATATCCAAACAGAGTAAACTAGATCACTTCGGTTGAAAGTCGGACAAATTCTTTATCATAACTCCTATGATATTCATTCAATTTCAGGGTGATTATCCACTTAATTATGATTACAAATAAATATTTTTACATCCTTATTCGCTCTGGTTTGATTAGAATCAAGAAGAAATTGACGAATCCAAAAAGATTAAACTGGAATCACTTCGGTTGAAAGTGGGATAACTTCTTCATCATAACTCCTATGATATTGATATAACTTCAGGGTGATTCTCCACAAATTTATGTGTCCAAATCAAGTTTCTTTCATCGTGATTCATTATGATTAAATTTTCAATCAAGAAGTAAATTGCCAAATCTCCAAACATGATAAACTAGAATCACATTGGTTGAAAGTGGGACAACTTCATCATCATACCTCTTATGATATTGATTCAATTTTAGGGTGGTTCTCCACATATTTATGAGTCCAAATAAAGCTTCTTACATCTTGATTCATTCTGGTTTGATTAGAAACGAGAAGAAATTGCCAATTCTCCAAAAAAAGGTAAACTAGAATCGCTTCGGATGAAAGTGGAATAACTTCTTCTTCATAACTCCTACGATATTGATTTAACTTCATGGTGATTATCCACTAATTATTGAGTCCAAATCAGTATTTTTGTATCGTGGTTCATTCTGTTTTAATTAGAATCAATAAGAAATTGTCAAATCTCCAAACAAGGTAATTTAGAATCACTTCGGTTGAAAGACGGATAACTTCTTCATCATAACTCCAAAGATATTGATTCAAATTCAGAGTGATTGTCCACTGATTTATGATTCCAAATCAAGATTCTTACATCATGATTTATTCTTTTTGATTATAATGAAGAAGAAATTGCCAATATCCAAACAGGGTAAACTGGAATCTCTTCGGTTGAAAGTGGGATAACATCTTCATCGTAACTCCTATGATATTGATTTAACTTCGGGGTAATATTCCACTGATTTATGATTCCAAATAAATAATATTACATCCTGATTCATTCTAGTTGGATTAGAATAAATAAAAAATCGCCCAATCCTTAAACAAGGTAAACTGGAATCACTTGGGTTGAAAGTGAGATAATTACTTCATCATAACTCCTATGATATTGATTCAACTTCAGGGTGATTCTCAAAAGATTTATGAGTCCAAATCAAGATTCTTGCATCTTGGTTCATTCTGGTTTGATTAGAAACAAGAAGAAATTTTCAAATCTCCAAACATAGTAAACTGGAATCATTTCGGTTGAAAGTGGGATAACTTCTTCATCATAACTCCTATGATATTGATTCAACTTCAGGGTGATAGTCCACTGATTTATGAGTCCAAGTCAATCTTCTTGCATCGTGATTCGTTCTGATTTTATTTGAATCAAGAAGATATTGCCAAATCTCCAAACAGGATAAACTAGAATCACTTCGGATGAAAGTGGAATAGCTTCTTCATCATAAGTCCTATGATATTCATTCAACTTCAGGGTGACTATCCACTAATTTATGAGTTAAAATAAATCTTTTTTTATCGTGGTTCATTTTGGTTTGATTTAAATCAAGAACTGATTACCAAATCTCCAAACAATGTAATCTAGAATCACTTCGGTTGAATGTCGGATAACCTCTTCATCATAACTCCTATGATATTGATTCAACTTTAGAGTGATTTTCCACTGACTTATGATTTGAAATAAAGCTTTGTACATCATGATTTATTCAGGTTTGATTAGAATGAAGAAGAAATTTCCAAATATCCAAACAAGGTAAACTAGAATCACTTCGGTTGAAAGTGAAATAATATCTTCATCGTAACTCCTATGATATTGATTCAAATTCAGGGTGATTTTTATTGATATATGATTCAAAATGAAAATTATTACATCCTGATTCATTCTGGTTTGGTTAGAATCAAGAAGAAATTTTCAAATCTCCAAAAAGAGTAAACTAGAATCACTTCGGTTGAAAGTGTGATAAGTTCTTCGTCATAACTCCTATTATATTGATTCAACTTCAGGGTGATTCTCCACTTAATTATGAGTCCAAATCAAGCTTTTTGTATCGTGATTAATTCTGGCCTGATTAGAACTAGAAGATATTTCCAAATCTCCAAATAGGGTAAACTGGAATTTATCATTTATGCAAACAGGGTAAACTAGGATCATTTCGGTTGAAAGTAGGAAAACTTCTTCATCGTAACTGCTATGAAATTGATTCAACTTCAGGGTGATTCTCCACCTATTTGTGAGTCCAAAACAAGATTTTTATATTGTGATTCTTTATGTTTTGATTAGATTCGAGGAGAAATTGCCAAATCTCCAAACAATATAAACTAGAACCACTTCAATTGAATGTGGGATAACTTTTTCATCATAACTCCTATGATATTGATTAAACTTCAGGGTGATTCACCACTTATTTATGAGTCTAAATCAATATTCTTACATCTTACATCATGATTCATTCAGGCTTATTTAGAATCAAGAAGAAATTGCCAAATCACCAAACATGGTAAACTGAAATCACTTCGGTTAAAAGTGAGATAACTTCTTTATCATAATTCCTATGACATTGATTCAACTTCAGGATGATTCTCCACTGATTTTTTATTCTGAATCAAGATTCTTACATCGTGATTCATTATCATTTGATTAGAATGAAGAAGAAATTGCCAAATATCCAAACAGGTTTAACTGTAATCACATCGGTTAAAAGTCGGATAACTTCTTCATCATAACTCCTATGATATTGATTCAATTTCAGGGTGATTCCCCGCTGATTTATGAGCCCAAATAAAGCTTCTTGCGTCATGATTCTTGCTGATTTAATTTGAATCAAGAGAAATTGCTAAATCTCCAAACATGGTAAAATAGAATCACGTCGGTTGAAAGTGGGATAACTTCATCATCATTACTCTTATGATATTTATTCAACTTCAGGGTGGTTCTCCGAAGATTTTTGAGTCCATAAAGATTCTTACATATTTATCCATTCTGGTTTTATTAGAAAAAAGAAGAAATTGCCAAATCTCCAAATAGGGTACACTAGAATCCCTTCGGATGAAAGTGGAATAACTTTTCCATCACAACTCCTATGATATTGATTAAACTTCAGGGTAATTTTCCACTAATTTATGAGTCCAAGTCAATGTTTTTGTGTCGTGGTTCATTCTAGTTTGATTAGAGTCAAGAAATAATTTTCAAATCTCCAAAAAAGGTAAACTGTAATCACTTCGGTTAAAAGTGGGATAACTTCTTCATCATAACTCCTATCATATTGATTCAACTTCAGAGTGATTCTCCACTGATTTATGATTCCATATCAAACTTCTTACATCATTATTTATTCTGTTTTGATTATAATGAAGAAGAAGTTGACAAATATCCAAACAGGGTAAACTGAAATCACTTTGGTTGAAAGTGGGATAACATCTTCATCGTAATTCCTATGATATTGATTCAACTTCAGAGTGATTCTCCACTGATTTATGATTCCAAATAAATCTTCTTACATCATGATTTATTAATGTTTGATTAGAATGAAGAAGAAATTGCCAAATATCCAAATATGGTAAACTAGAATCACTTCAGTTGAAAGTGGGATAACATCTTCATCGTAACTCCTATGATATTGATTCAAATCCAGAGTGATTTTTACTGATATATTAGTCCAAATAAAAATTATTACATCCTGATTCATTCTGGTTTGATTGAATCAAGAAAAAATTGCAAATCCCCAAAAAGGGTAAACTGGAATCACTTCGGTTGAAAGTGTGACAAGTTCTTCATCATAACACCTATGATATTGATTCAACTTTAGTGTGATTCTCCACTAAATTATGAGTCCAAATAAAGCTTTTTGTATAGTGATTAATTCTTGTCCGATTAGAACTAGAAGAAATTTCCAAATCTCCAAATAGGTTAAACTAGAAGC
The DNA here is from genome assembly GCA_905132885.1 of Moricandia moricandioides. NCBI lineage: Eukaryota > Viridiplantae > Streptophyta > Magnoliopsida > Brassicales > Brassicaceae > Moricandia > Moricandia moricandioides. The sequence goes on from CAJHQQ010001186.1 coordinate 25,080, forward strand.
CGTTCGGTTGAAAGTGGGATAACTTCTTCATCATAATTCTTATGATATTGATTCAAATTCAGGGTAGTTCTGCACAAATTTGTGATTCATTCGGGTTTGATTTGAATCAAGAAAAAACAGTCAAATCCCAAAACAGGGTAATGTGGAATCACTTCAGTTGAATGTCAGATAACTTCTTCGTCATAACTTGTATGATATTGATTGAACTTCCGGGTGATTCTCCACTAAATTATAATTCCAAATCATGTTTCTTACATCGTTATTCATTATCGTTTGATTAGAATGAATAAGAAATTGTCAATTATCCAAACAGGGTAAAATAGAATCACTTCGGTAGAAAGTAGGAAAACTTCTTCATTGTAACTCTTATGAAAGTGGCCAAATCACCAAATAGGGTAAACTGGAATCACTTCGGTTGAAAGTGAGATAACTTCTTTATCATAGTTCCTATTATATTGATTCAACTTCAGGATGATTCTCCACTGATTTTTTTATTCCAAATCAAGATTCCTACATCGTGATTCATTATGCTTTGATTAGAATGAATAAGAAATTGTCAAATATCCAAACAGGTTTAACTGGAATCACTTCGGTTAAAAGTCGGAGAACTTCTTCATCATAACTCCTATGATATTGATTCAATTTCAGGGTGATTCTCCACTGATATATGTGTCCAAATCAAGCTTCTTGCATCATGATTCTTTCTGATTTAATTTGAATTGAGAGAACTTGCCAAATCTCCAAACAGAATAAACTAGAACCAAGTCGGTTGAAAGTGGGATAACTTCATCATCATAACTTTTATGATATTGATTCAACTTCAGGGTCGCTTTCCACAGATTTTTGAGTCCAAATAAAGCTTCTTAAATCTTGATCCATTCTGTTTTTATTAAAAACAATAAGAAATTTCTAAATCTTCAATTAGGGTAAACTAGAATCACTTCGGATGAAAGGGGAATAACTTCTCCATCATAACTCCTATGATATTGATTCAACTTCAGGGTGATTATCCACTAATTTATGAGTCCAATTCAATCTTTTTGTATTGTGGTTTATTCTGGTTTTATTAGAATGAAGAAGAAATTGTCAAATCTCCAAACAGGATAAACTGGAATCACTTCGGTTAAAAGTCGGACAACTTCTTCATATTAACTCCTATGATATTGATTCAATTTCAGGGAGATTCTCTACTGATTTATGATTCCAAATCAAGCTTCTTGCATCATGATTCTTGCTGATTTAGTTTGAATCAAGAAAAAAATTCAAATCTCCAAACAAGGTAAACTAGAACCACGTCGGTTGAAAGTGGGATAACTTAATCATCATAACTCTTATGATATTGATTCAACTTCAGGGTTTTTCTCCACAGATTTTTTAGTCCAAATCAAGATTCTTACATCTTGATCCATTATGTTTTGATTAGGTACAAGAAGAAATTGTCAAATCTCCAAATAGGGTAAACTAGAATCACTTCGGATGAAATTGGAATAACTTCTCCATCATAACTCCTATGATATTGATACAACTTCAGGGTGATTATGCTCTAATTAATGAGTCAAAATCAATATTTTTGTATCGTGTCTCATTCTGGTTTGATTATAATCAAGAAGAATTGTCAAATCTCCAATCATGGTAATCTAGAATCACTTTGGTAGAAAGTCGGATAACTTGTTCATCATAACTCCTATGATTTTGATTCAACTTCAGAGTGATTCTCCACTATATTATGATTCCAAATCAAGCTTCTTAAATCATGATTTATTCTAATTTGATTAAAATTAATAAGAAATTTTCAAACATCCAAACAGGGTAAACTGGAATCACTTCGGTTGAAAGTGGGATAACATCTTCATCGTAACTTCTATGATACTAATTCAACTTTAGAGTGATTTTACACTTGTTTATGAGTTTAAATAAAAATTCTTACATCCTGATTCACTCTTGTTTGATTAGAATCAAGAAGAAATTACCAAATCCCTAAAAAGGGTAAATTGGAATCACTTCAGTTAAAAGTGTGATAACTTCTTCAACGTAACTCCTATGATATTTATTCATCTTCAAAGTGATTCTCCACAAAATTATGAGTCCAAATCAAGTTTTTTTGTATTGTGACTCATTCGGGTTAAAAAGAGGAGGAGGAGCAGGGAGATCAATGATACCTGTCTCAGGAGCTGTAAACAAAAGAAGAGAAAGAAAGAAAGAAGAGTTTCTTAGATTTTGGAGGTTTGATTTAAAACAAGAAGAAATTGTCAAATCCCAAAACAGGGTAAAGTGGAATAACTTCAATTGAAAGTCGGATAACTTCTTCATCATAACTTGTATGATATTGATTCAACTTCAGGGTGATTATCCACTGATTTATGATTCCAAATCAAGATTCTTATATCGTGATTCATTATGGTTTGATTATAATGAAGAAGAAATAGTCAATTATCCAAACATGATAAACTAGAATCACTTCGGTTGAAAGTGGGATAACTTCTTTATTATAACTCCTATGATATTGATTCAAATTCAAGGGTGACCACTAATATATGAGTCTAAAGCAATCGTTTCGTATAGTGGTTCATTGTGGTTTGATTATAATAAAGAAGAAAATGTCAAATCTCCAAACAGGATAATCTGGAATCACTTCGGTTGAAAGTCGGATAACTTGTTCATCATAACTACTCTGATTTATGATTCCAAATAGATATTCATACATTGTGATTCATTCTGGTTAGATTATAATGAAGAAGAAATTGCCAAATATCCAAATAGGGTAAACTAGATCACTTCGGTTGAAAGTAGGACAACTTCTTCATCATAACTCCTATGATATTAATTCAATTTCAGGGTGATTCTCCACTTAAATATGAGTCCAAATAAATGTTCTTACATCCTTATTCGCTCTGGTTTGATTACAATCAAGAAGAAATTGATGAGTCTCCAAACAAATTAAACTGAAATCACTTCAGTTGAATGTGGGATAACTTCTTCATTGTAGCTCCCATGATATTGATTCAACTTCACGGTGATTCTCCACTGATTTATGAGTCCAAATCAAGCTTATTGCATCATGATTCATTCTGATTTAATTTTAATCAAGAAGAAATTGTCAAATCTCCAAACAGGTAAACTAGAATCACGTCGATTGAAAGTGGGATAATTTCATCATCAACCTCTTATGGTATTGATTTAACATCAGGGAGGTTCTCCAAATATTTAAGATTCAAAAAAATCTTCTTACATGTTAATTCAGTCTCGTTTCATTAGAAACAAGAACAAATTGCCAAATCTCCAAACATGGTAATCTAGAATCACTTCGGATGAAAGTGAAATAACTTTTTCATCATATCTCCTATGACATTGATTGAACTTCATGATAATTATCAACTAATTAATGAGTCAAAATCAATATTTTTTTATCGTGGCTCATTCTGGTTTGATTATAATCAAGAAAAATTGTCAAATCTCCAAACATGGTAATCTAGAATCACTTTGGTAGAAAGTCAGATAACTTCTTCATCATAACTCATATGACATTGATTAAACTTCGGAGTGATTCTAGACTGATTTATGATTCCAAATCAAGCTTCTTATATCATGATTTATTCTAGTTTGATTAAAATGAAGAAGAAATTGTCAAGCATCCAAATAGGGTAAACTGGAATCACTTTGGTAGAAAGTCGGATAACTTCTTCATCATAACTTGTATGATATTGATTCAACTTCAGGGTAATTCTCCACTGATTATTGATTCCATATCATAATTTTTACGTCGCGATTCATTCTTGTTTGATAAGAATGAATAAGAAATTTTCAATTATCCAAACAGGGTAAACTAGAATCACTTCGGTTGAAAGTGAGACAACTTCTTCATCATAACTCCTATGGTATTGGATCAACTTCAGGGTGATTCTCCACCTATTTGTGAGTCCAAATCAAGATTTTTATATCGTGATTCATTCTGTTTTGATTATATTTAATAACAAATTGCCAAATTTCCAAACTGTATAAACTAGAACCACTTCGGTTGAACGTGTAATAACTTTTTCATCATAACTCCTATGATATTAATTAAACTTCAGGGTGATTCTCCACTTATTTATGAGTCTGAATAAATACTCTTACATCGTGATTCTTTCAGTTTTGATTAGAATCAAGAAGAAATTACCAAATCACCAAATAGGGTACACTGCAAACACTTCGGTTGATAGTTAGCTAACTTCTTTATCATAATTCCTATGATATTGATTCAATTTCAGGATGATTCTCCTTCTGATTCCAAATAAAGATCATTAAATCGTGATTCATTCTGGATTGATTAGAATAAAGAAGAAATTGTCAAATATCCAAACAGGTTTAATTAGAATCAGGTTTAATTGGAATCAGTTCGATTGAAAGTCGGATAACTTCTTCATCATAATTCCTATTACATTAATTCAATTTCAGGGTGATTCTCCACTTATTTATGAGTCCAGATAAATATTCTTACATCCTGATTCATTCTGGTTTAATTAGAATCAAAAATAAATTGACGAATCTCCAAACAGATTAAACTGGAATCACTTCGGATGAAAGTGGAATAACTTCTCCATCATAACTCCTATGATAGTTAGTCAACTTAAGGGTGATTATCCAATAATTTAAGAGTCAAAATAAATCTTATTGTATCATGATTCATTTTGGTTTGATTAGAATCAAGAAGAAATTGTCAAATCTCTAAAAAAGGTTAATATGAATCACTTCGGTTTAAAGTGAGATAACTTCTTCATCATAACTCATATGATATTGATTCAACTTCAGGGTGATTCTCCACTCAATTATGTGTCCAAATCAAGTTTTTTTTTTGTATTTTTTTTTCATTCTTGTTTGATTTAAGTCAAGAAGAAAATTGGAATTACTGCGGTTGAAAGTCGGATAACTTCTTCATCATAACTCCTATGATATTGATTCAACTTCAGGGTAATTCTTCACTGATTTATGAGTCCAAATCAAGCTTCTTACATCGTGATTCATTTTGTTGTGATTAGAATCAAGAAGAAATTGTCAGATCTCCAAAGAGGGTAAACTGGAATCACTTCGGTTGAAATTGTGATAATTTCTTAATAATAACTCATATGATATTGATTTAACTTCAGGTGATTCTCCACTAATTTATAATTCCATGTCAAGATTTTTGTAGCTTGATTCATTCTGTTTGGATTAGAATCAAGAAGAAATTGATAAATCTCTAAACATGGTAAACTAGAATCTTTTCTGCTGAAAACCTGATTACTTCATCATATCTCCTATGATATTAATCCAACTTCAGGGTGATTCTATACCTATTTATGATTCCAAATCAAACTTATTACATCGTGATTCATTTTGGTTTGATTAGAATAAAAAAAATTGTCAAATCTCCAAAGAGGGTAAACTGGAATCACTTCGGTTGAAATTGTTATAATTTCTTAATTATAACTCGTACGATATTGATTTAACTTCAGGTGATTCTCCAATAATTTATAAGTCCATGTCAATATTTTTGTAGCGTGATTCATTCTGGTTGGATTAGAATGAAGAAGAAATTGACAAATCTCCAAACAGGGTAAGCTAGAATCTCTTCGGCTGAAAATCGGATAACTTCTTCATCATAGCTCCTATGATATTAATTCAACTTCAGGGTGATTTTAATCATATTTATGATTCTAAATCAATATTATTACATCATGATTCATTTTTGTTTGATTAGAATCTAGAATAAATTGTCAAATCTCCAAACATGGTAAACTGGAATCACTTCGGTTGAAAGTTTTATAACTTCTTAATCATAACTCCGATGATATTGACTCATTTTCAGGTGATTCTCCACTAATTTATGATTCCAAATAAGGATTTTTGAATCGTAATTTATTCAGGTTTGATTAGAGTAAAGAAGTAATTCCAAATCTCCAAACATGGTAAACTCGAATCACTTCGGATGAAAATTGGATAACTTCTTCATCATAACTCCTATGATATTGCTTCAACTTCAGGGTGATTCTCCACTGATTTATGAGTCCAAATAAATCTTCTTACATCGCGATTTATATTTTTTTGATTAGAATCAAGAATAAATTGTCAAATCTCCGAAAAGGGTAAACTAGAATCACGTTGGTTGAAAGTGTGATAACTTCTTCATCATAACTCCTATGATATTGATTCAACTTCAGGGAGGTTTTCCACTAAATTGTGAGTGAAAATCAAGTTTTTTTTTGTATTGTGGTTCATTCTGGTTTGATTTCAATCAATAAGAAATTGCCAAATCCCAAAACAGGGTAAACTGGAATCACTACAGCTCAAACTCGGATAACTTCTTCATCATAACTTGTATGATATGGATTCAACTAAAGGGTGATTCTACACTGATTTATGATTCCAAATCAAGAAGAAAATGATTCAATCTTTTTGTATCGTGGTTCATTATGAATTGATTAGAATCAAGAAGAAATTGTCAAATCTCCAAACATGGTATACTGGAATCACTCGGTTGAAAGATGGATAACTTCTTCTTCGTAACTCTTGTGATATTGATTCAACATCAGGGTGATTCTACACTAATTTCATGTCCAAAATAAATCTAATTGTATCTTGTTTCATTATGGTTCGATTAAAACCAAGAAGAAAATGTCAAATCTCCAAACATGGTAAACTGGAATCACTTCGGTTTAAAGTCAGATAACATCTTCATCTTAGCTCCTATGATATTGATTCAACTTCAGGGTGATTCTCCTCTGATTTATGATTCCAAAATTCTTACATCCTGATTCAATTTTTTTTATTAGAATCAATAAGAAATTAACAAATCTCTAAAAAGGATAATTTGGAATCACTTCGGTTGAAAGTGTGATAACTTCTTCATCATAACTCCTATGATATTGATTCAACTTCAGGGTGATTATACACAAAATTATGAGTTCAAATCAAGTTTTTTTTGTTTTTTTTTCATACTGGTTTGATTTAAATCAAGAAGAAATTGCCAAATCTCCAAACAAGATAAATTGGAATCACGTAGTGGGATAACTTCATCATCATACCTCTTATTATATTGATTTAACTTCTGGGTGGTTCTCTACAGATTTATGAGTCCAAGGCAAGCTTCTTACATCTTGATTCATTCTTGTTGGATTAGAAACAAGAAGAAATTGTCAAATCTCCAAAAAGGGTAATCTAGAATCACTTCAGATGAAAGGAAATAACTTCTTCATCATATCTCCTATGATATTTATTAATCTTCATGGTAATTATCAACTAATTAATGTGTCAAAATAAATATTTTGTATCGTGGCTCATTCTGGTTTGATTAGAATCAAGAAGAATTGTCAAATCTGAAAACAGGGTAAGCTGGAATCACTTTGGTCGAAAGTCGGATAACTTCTTCATCATAACTCCTATGATATTGATTAACTTCAGAGTGATTCTCCACTGATTTATGATTCCAAATCAAGCTTCTTACATCATGATTTATTCTAGTTTGATTAATATGAAGAAGAAATTATCAAACATCCAAACATGGTAAACTGGAATCACTTCGGATGAAAGTGGGATAACATCTTCATCGTAACTTCTATGATACTGATTTAACTTCAGGGTGATTTTCCACTTATTTATGAGTCCAAATAAAAATTCTTAAATCCTGATTCACTCTGGTTTTATTTGAATCAAGAAGAAATTGCTAAATCACCAAAAAGGGTAAACTAGAATCAATTCGGTTGAAAGTGTGATAACTTCTTCATTATAACTCCTATGATATTGATTCATCGTCAAAGTGATTCTCCAAAAATTATGAGTCCAAATAATTTTTCTTTGTATTGTGATTCATTCGGGTTTGATTTAAATCAAGAATAAATTGCCAAATCCCAAAACAAGGTAAAGTGAAATAACTTTAAATGAAAGTCGGATAACTTCTTCATAATAACTTGTATGACATTGATTCAATTTCAGGGTGAATCTCCACTGATTTATGATTCCAAATCAAGATTCTTACATCGTGATTCAATATGGTTTGATTATAATGAAGAAGAAATAGTCAATTATCCAAACATGATAAACTAGAATCACTTCGGTTGAAAGTGGGATAACTTCTTCATTGTAACTCCTATGATGTTGATTCAACTTCAAGGGTGACCAATAATTTATGAGTCCAAACCAATATTTTTGTATTGTGTTTCATTATGGCTTGATTAGAATGAAGACGAAAATGTCAAATCTCCAAACATGATAATTTGGAATCACTTCGGTTGAAAGTCAGATAACTTCTTCATCATAACTCATATGATATTCATTCAAATTCAGAGTGACTATCCACTGATTTATGATTCCCAATCACGCTTCTTACATCATTATTTATTATGGTTTGATTAGAATGAAGAAGAAATTGCCAAATATCCAAATAATGTAAACTGGAATCACTTCGGTTGAAAGTGGGATAACATCTTCATCGTAATTCCTATGATATTGATTCAACTTCAGGGTGATTTTCCACTGATTTATGAGTCCAAATAAAAATTCTTACATCCTTATTCATTCTGTTTTGATAAGAATCAATAACAAATTTCCATTTCTCCAAAAATGGTAAATTGGAATCTACTCGGTCGAAAGTATGATAACTTCTTCATCATAACTCCAATGATATCGATTCTACTTCAGGGTGATTATCCACTAAATTATGAGTCCAAATCATTTTTTTTTGGTATTCTTATTCATTCACTTTTTATTTAAATCAAGAAAAAATTGCCAAATCCCGAAACAGGGTAAATTGGAATAACGTCGATTGAAATTCAGATAACTTCTTCATCATAACTTGTATCATATTGATTCAACTTCAGGGTAATTCTCCATTTATTTATGATTCCATATCAATATTTTTACGTCGTTATTCATTCTGGTTTGATTAGAATGAATAAGAAATTGTCAATTATCCAAACATGGTAAACTAGAATCACTTCGGTTGAAAGTGGGATAATTTCTTCATCGTAACTCCTATGATATTGAATCAACTTCAGGGTGATTCTCCACATATTTGTGAGTCCAAATAAATATTTTTATATCGTGAATCATTCTGTTTTGATTAGAGTCAAGAAGAAATTGCTAAATTTCCAAACAGTATAAACTAGAACCACTTCGGTTGAACATGGGATAACTTTTCATCATAACCCTTATGATATTGACTAAACTTCAGGGTGATTCTCCACTTATTTTTGAGTCTGAATAAATATTCTTACATTGTGATTCATTTAGGTTTGATTATAATCAAGCAGAAATTGCCAAATCACCAAATAGGGTACACGGGAATAACTTCGGTTAAAAGTGAGATAATTTTTTTATAATAATTCCTATGATATTGATTAAACTTCAGGATGTTTCTCCACTTATTTCTGATTCCTAATAAAAATTATGAAATCGTTATTCATTCTGGTTTGATTTGAATAAAGAAGAAATTGCTGAATATCCAAAAAGGTTTAATTGTAATCATTTTAGTTGAAAGTCGGATAATGTCTTCATTATAAGTCTTATTATATTGATTCAATTTCAGGGTGATTCTACACTTATTTATGAGTCCACATAAATATTCTTACATCCTGATTCATTCTGGTTTAATTAGAATCAAGAAGAAATTGACGAATCTCCAAACAGATTAAACTGGAATCACTTCGGATGAAAGTGGAATAACTTCTCCATCATAACTCCTAAGATAGTTAGTCAACTTAAGGGTGATTATCCACTAATTTTTGCGTCAAAATAAATCTTATTGTATCTTGATTCATTTTGGTTTGATTAGAATCAAGAAGAAATTATCAAATCTCCAAACAGGATAAACATGAATCACTTCGGTTTAAAGTTAGAAAACTTCTTTATCATAACTCATAAGATATTGATTCAACTTCAGGGGGATTCTCCACTAAATTATGATTCCAAATAAAGTTTTTTTTTTGGTATTTTGTTTCATTCTGGTTTGAACTAAATCAAGAAGAAATTGTCAAATCCCAAAACAGGGTAAACTGGAATTATTGCGGTTGAAAGTCGGATAACTTCTTCATCATAACTCCTATGATATTGATTCAACTTCAGGGTGATTCTCCACTTATTTATGAGCCCAAATCAAGCTTCTTACATCGTGATTCGTTTTGGTTTGATTAGAATCAAGAAGAAATTGCCAAATCTCTAAAGAGGGTAAACTGGAATCACTTCGGTTGAAATTTTGATATTTTCTTAATAATAACTCGTACGATATTGATTTATCTTCAGGTAATACTCCACTAGTTAATAAGGTCATTTTAAGCTTTTTTTTAGCATGATTCATTCTGGTTGGATTAGAATGAAGAAGAAATTGACAAATCTCCAAACATGGTAAACTAGAATCTCTTCGGCTGAAAATCGGATAACTTCTTCATCATAGCTCCTATTATATTAATTCAACTTCAGGGTGATTTTATTCTTATTTATGATTATAAATCATGATTCATTTTTCGTTTGATTAGAATCAAGAATAAATTGTCAAATCTCCAAACATGATAAACTGGAATCACTTCGGTTGAAAGTGTTATAACTTCTTAATCATAACTCCTATGATATTGACTCAGGTTCAGGTGATTCTCCACTAATTTATGATTCCAAATAAATATGTTTGAATTTTAAGTTATTCTGGTTAGATTAGAGTCAAGAAGAAATTGTCAAATCTCCAAACAGGTTAAACTGGAATCACTTCGGTTGAAAGTTGGATAACTTCCTCATCATAACTCCTATGATATTGATTCCACTTCAAGGGGATTCTCCACTAAATTCTAGTCCAAATAAAGCTAATTTTATCGTGTTTCATTATGGTTTGATTAAAATCAAGAAGAAATTGTCAAATCTCCAAACATGGAAACTGGAATCACTTCGGTTTCAAGTCAAATAACTTTTTCATCTTAACTCCTACGATATTGATTCAACTTCAGGGTGATTCTCATATAATTGATGATTTCAAATAAGGATTCTTACATCCTGATTCAATCTTGTTTGATAAGAATCAAGAAGAAATTGCCAAATCTCCAAAAAGGGTAAACTAAAATAACTTCGGTTGAAAGTGTGATAACTTCTTCATCATAACTCCTATGATATTTATTCAACTTCAAGGTGGTTCTCCAATAAATTATTATTCCATATCAATTTTTGTTGTATTTGTTTCATTTTGTTTGGAATAATATCAAGAAGAAATTTCTAAATACCAAAACAGGGTAAACTGGAATCACTACAGTTGAAAGTCGGATAATTTCTTCATCATAACTCCTTTGATATTGATTCAACTTCAGGGTGATTCTCCAATGATTTATGAGTCCAAAGCAATTTTTTTACATCTTGATTCAATATTTTTATTAGAATCAAGAAGAAATTGTCAAATCTCCAAAGAGGGTAAACTGAAATCACTTTGGTTGAAATTGTGATAATTTCTTAATAATAACTAGTACGATATTGAATTAATTTCAGGTGATTCTCCACTAATTTATGAGTCCATGTCAATATTTTTGTAGCGTGATTAATTCTGGTTGGATTAGAATCAAGAAGAAATTGACAAATCTCCAAACATGGTAAACTAGAATCTCTTTGGCTGAAAATCAGATAATTCTTCATCATAGCTCCTATGATATTAATTCAACTTCAGGGTGATTTTATACTTATTTAAGATTCCATATCAAGATTCTTACATCGTGATTCATTTTGGTTTGATTAGGATCAAGAAGAAAAAGTCAAATCTCCAAACATGGTAAACTGGAATCACTTCGGTTGAAAGTGTGATAACTTCTTAATCATAACTCCTATGATATTAACTCAACTTCAGGTGATTCTCTACTAATTTAGGAGTCCGAATCAATATTTTTGTATCGTGATTTATTCTGGTTGGATTAGAGTCAAGAATAAATTGCCAATCTCCAAAAAGAGTAAACTGGAATCTCTTCGGTTGATAGTTGGATAACATCTTCATCATAACTCCTATGATATTGATTAAACTTCAGGGTGATTCTCCCCTAATTTTTGAGTCCAAATAAATATTCTTACATCCAGATTCATTCTTTTTGATTAGAATAAAGAATAAATAATCAAATCTCCAAACAGGGTAAACTGGAATCATGTTGGGTGAAAGTGGGATAACTTCTTCATCGTAACTCCTTTGATATTAGTTCAACTTCAGGGTGATTATCCAATAATTTATAAGTCCAAATCAATCTTTTTCTATCGTTTTTCATTCTTGTTTTATTAGAATCAAAAAGAAAATGTCAAATCTCCAAACAGGATAATCTTGAATCACTTCAGTTGAAAGTCGTATAACTTCTTGATCATAATCCTATGATATTGATTCAAATTCAGAATGATTCTCCACTGATTTATGATTCGAAATCAAGCTTTTTACATCATAACTTATTCTGATTTTATTAGAATGAAGAAGAAATTGTCAAATATCCAAACAGGGTAAACTGGAATCACTTCTGTTGAAAGTGGGATAACATCTTCATCGTAAATCCTATAATATTGATTCAACATCAGGGTGATTTTACACTGATTTATGAGTGCAAATAAAAATGCTTTCATCCTTATTCATTCTGGTTTGATTAGAATCAAGAAGAAATTGTCAAATCTCCAAAACGGGTAAACTGGAATCACTTCGGTTGAAAGTGTGATAACTTCTTCACATAACTCATATGATATTGATTCAACTTCAGGGTGATTCTCCACTTAATATGAGTCTAAATAATTATTTTTTTGTATTCTAATTCATTTTGGTTTGATTTAAATCAAGAAGAAATTGTCAAATCCCAAAACAAGGTAAAGTGGTATCACTTCGGCTGAAAGTCAGATAATTTCTTCATCATAACTTGTATAATATTGTTTAAAATTCAGGGTTATTCTCCACTTATTTATGATTCCCAAACAATATTCTTACATCGGATTCACTCTGGTTTGATTAGAATGAAGAAGAAATTGTCAATTATCCAAAAAGGGTAAACTAAAATCACTTCGGTTGAAATTGGGATAACTTCTTCATTGTAACTCTTATGATATTGATTCAACTTCAGGGTGATTCTCCACCTATTTGTGAGTCCAAATCAAGATTTTTATATCGTGATTCATTCTGTTTTGATTAGATTCAATAAGAAAATGATAAATCTCCAAAAAGTATAAACTAGAACCAATTCGGTTAAACGTGGGATAACTTATTCATTATAACTCTAATGATATTGATTAAACTTCAGGGTGATTTTCAACTTACTTATGATTCTGCATCAAATAATACATCGTGATTCTTTAGGTTTGATTATAATCAATAAGAAATTGCCAAATCACCAAATATGGTAAACTGGAATCACTCCGGTTGAAAGTGAGATAACTTTTTTATCATAATTCCTATGATATTGATTCAACTTCAGGATGAGTCTCCACTGATTTATGATTCCAAATAAAGATTCTTACACCGTGATTCATTCTGGTTTGATTAGAATGAAGAAGAAATTTCTAAATATCCAAACATGTTTAACTGGAATCAGTTCAGTTGAAAGTCGGACAACTTCTTCACAAAAGGTCCTATTATATTGATTCAATTCCAGGGTGATTCTCCAACTATTAATGAACACAAATAAAAATTCTTACATCCTGATTCATTCTGGTTTAATTAGAATCAAGAAGAAGTTGACGAATCTCCAAACAAGTTAAACTTGAATCACTTCGGATGAAAGTCGGATAACTTCTCCAACATAACTCCTATGATATTTAGTCAACTTCAGGGTTATTTTCCACTAAATTATGAATTCAAATCAATATTTTTGTATCATGGTTCATTCTGTTTTGATTAGAATCAAGAAGAAATTTTCAAATCTCCAAACATGGTGTACTGGAATCACTCGGTTGAAAGATAGATAATTTCTTCTTCATAACTCCTATGATATTGATTAAACTTCAGGGTAATTCTCAACTAATTTACGATTCCAAATAAATCTTATTGTATCTGTGATTTATTATTTTTTGACAAGAATCAAGAAGAAATTTTTAAATCTCCAAACATGGCAAACTAGAATCACTTCGGTTTAAAGTCAGATAACTTCTTCATCATAATTACTATGATATTGATTCAACATCAGGGTGACTCTCCTCTAATTTATGATTCCAAATAAATATTCTTAAATCTTGATTCAATATTGTCTGATTAGAATCAAGAAGATATTGTCAAATCTCCAAAATGGTAAACTGGAATCACTTAAGTTGAAAGTGTGATAACTTCTTTATCATAGTTCCTATGATATTGATTCAACTTCAGGATGATTCTCCACTGATTTATGAGTCCAAATCAATATTCTTAAACCGTGATTTATTCTGGTTTGATTATAATCAAAAAGAAATTGTCAAATCTCCAAACATGATAAACTAGAACCACTTCGGTTGAAAGTGGGATAACTTTTTCATCATAACTCCTATGATATTGATGAAACTTTAGTCTGATTCCCCACTAATTTATGAGTCTAAATCAATATTCTTACATCGTGATTCTTTCAAGCTTATTACATCTTGATTAATTCTACACAGGTGTATGAGTCCAAAAGGCTTCTTACATCTTGATTCCTTCTGGTTTGATGAGAAACACGAAGAAATAGACAAATCTCCAAACAGGGTAAACGAGAATCACTTCGGTTGAAAGTAGGATAACTTCATCATCATAACTCTTATGATATTGACTAAACTTCAAGGTGATTCTACACTAATTTATGAGTCTAAATCAATATTCTTACATCGAGATTCTTTTAGGTTTGATTAGAATCAAGAAAAATTGTCAAATCACCAAAAACGGTAAACTAGAATCACTTCGGTTGAAAGTGAGATAACTTCTTCATCATAATACCCATGATATTGATTCAACTTTTGGGTGATTCTCCAATAATTTATGAGTGCAAATAAAGACCTTTTTTATCGTGGTTGATTCTTGTTTTATTAGAATCAAGAAGATATTGTTCAATCTCCAAACAGGTTAAACAGGAATCACTATGGTTGAAAGTAGGATAACTTTTTCATCATATCTCCTATGATATTGATTCAACTTTCAGGGTGATTCTCCACTTGTTTATAAGTCCAAATTAAGATTCTTACATCGTGATTCATTCTGGTTTGATTAGAATCAAGAGGAAATGACCAAATCTCCAAACATGGTAAACTAGAGTCACATTAGTTGAATGTGGGATAACATCTTCATCATAGCTCCTATGATATTGTGGGATAACATCTTCATCATAGCTCCTATGATATTGATTCAAGTTAAGGCTCATTATCCATTTATTTATGAGTTCAAATCAAGCTTCTTACATCTCGATTCATTCTAGTTTGATTTAAATAAATAAGAAAGTGCCAAATCTCCAAAAATGCTAAACTAGAGTCACTTCGCTTAAAAGTGGGCTTATTTCTTCATCATAGCTCCTATTATATTGAGTCAACTTCAGGGTTATTCTCCACTTATTTATAATTCTAAACCAAGATTCTTTCATTTTGATTCATTCTGCTTTGATTAGAATCAAGAAGAAATTGCCAAATATTCAAATAGGGTAAACTCGAATCACTTCCGTTGAAAGTGGGATAACTTCTTCATCGTAACTCCTATGAGATTGATTTAACTTCAGAGAGATTCTCCATATATTTATGAGTCCAAATGAAGCTTTTTAAATTGTGATTCATTCGGTTTTTATTACAAGAAGAAATTGCCAAATCACCAAACAGGGCAAACTAGAACCACTTCGCTTGAAAGTGGGATAACTTCTTCTTCACAACTCCTATGTTATTGATTCAATTTAAGGGTGATTCTCCACTTATTTATGATTCCAAATCAAGCTTCTTACATCATGATTCTTTCTGTTTTGATTAGAATCAAGAAGAAATTGCCAAAGCTCCAAAGAGGGTAAACATAAATCACTTCAGTTGAAATTGTGATAACTTCTTCATCATAACTCCTATGATATTGATTCAACTTCAGGGTGATCCTCCACGTATTTATGAGTCCAAATAAATATTCTTACATCATGATTCATTCTGGTTTGACTTGAATCAAGAATAAATTGCTAAATCTACAAACAGGGTAAACTAGAATCACGTCGGTTGAAAGTGGGATAACTTCTTCATCATAACTCTAATGATATTAATTCAACTATAGGGTTATTCTCCACATATTTATGTATCTAAATCTAGATTCTACATCTTGTTTCATTCTAGTTTGATTTGAAACAAGAAGAAACTGTCAAATCTCCAAACATGGTAAATTGGAATCACTTTGGTTGAAAGTGGAATGGCCTCTTAATCATAACTCCTATGATATTAATTCAACTTCAGGTGATTCTCCACTAATTTATGAGTCCAAGTCAATCTTTTTGTATCTTGGTTCATTCTGGTTTGATTAGAATCAAGAAGAAATTGTGAAATCTCTAAATAGGGTAAATTGGAATCACTTCGGTTAAAAGTGTGATAACTTCTTCATCATAAATCATATGATATTGATTCAAATTCAGGTGATTCTACACTAATTTATGAATCCAAATCAAGATATTTTTATTATTATTAATTTTGGCTGGATTAGAACCACTTTGGTTGAAATTGTCAAATCTCAAAAGATTGTGAACTAGAACCACTTTGGTTGAAATTGTGATAATTTCTTAATCATAACTCATATGATATTGATTTAATTTCGGGTGATTATCCAATAATTTATGATTCCATGTCAAGATTTTTGTAGCGTGATTCATTCTGGTAGGATTAGAATCAAGAAGAAATTGTCAAATCTCCAAAATGGGTAAACTGGAATCTCTTCGGTAGTAATTCGGATAATTTCTTCATCATAACTCCTATGTAATTGATTCAACTTCAGGGTGATTCTCCACTGATTTATTATTCAAAATAAAGATTCTTACATCGTGATTCATTCTGGTTTGATTAGAATCAAGAAGAAATTGCCAAATCTTCAAACAAGGTAAAACAGAACCACTTTGGTTGGAAGTCAGATAAATTCTTCATCATAACTCCTATGATACTGATTCATCTTCAGGGTGATTCTCCACTGATTTATCATTACATATCAAGCTGCTAACATCGTGATTCATTATGGTTTGATTATAACGAAGAATAAATTGCCAAATACCCAAAAGGGATAAACTGAAATCACTTCGGTTAAAAGTGTGATAATTTCTTAATCATAACTCTGATGATATTGATTAAACTTCAGGTTGTTCTCCACTCATTAATGAGTCCAATTAAATCTTTTTTATCATGATTCATTCTGGTTAGTTTAGAATAAAGAAGAAATTGCTCAATCTCAAAACAGGGTAAACTGAAATCAATGCAGTTGAAAGTCGAATAACTTCTTCATCATAACTCCTATGATATTGATTCAAATTCAGGGTGATTCGCCACTGATTTATGAGTCCAATCAAGATTCTTACATCGTCATTCATTTTGGTTTGATTACAATCAAGAAGAAATTGTCAAATCTCAAAAGAGGGTAAACTGGAATCACTTCGGTTGAAATTGTGATAATTTATTAATCATAACTCATACGATATTGATTTAACTTCAGGTGATTCTCCAATAATTTATGAGTCCATGTCAAGCTTTTTGTAGTGTGATTCATTCTGGTAGGATTAGAGTCAAGAAGAAATTGTCAAATCTCCAAACTGGGTAAACTGGAATCTCTTCGGTAGAAATTCGGATAATTTCTTCATCATAACTCCTATGTAATTGATTCAACTTAAGGGTGATTCTCCACTGATTTATGATTCAAAATAAAGATTCTTGCATCGTGATTCATTCTGGTTTGATTAGAATCAAAAAGAAATTGCCAAATCTCCAAACATAGTTAACTGTAATCACTGCAGTTGAAAGTGGGATAACTTTTTCATCATAACTCCTATGATAATGATTAAACTTCAGAGTGATTTTTCATTTAGTTATGAGTCTAATTAAAGATTTTTACATTGTGATTCTTTCTGGTTTGATTACCATCAAGAAGATATTACCTAAAAACCAAACATGGCAAACATGAATCACTTTGGTTGAAAGTGGAATAACTTGTTCATCATAACTCCTATGATATTGATTCAACTTCAGGGTGATTCTCCACTAATTTATGAATCCAAATCAATCTCTTTGTATTGTGATTCATTCTGGTGTAATTTATATCAAGAATAAATTACTAAATCTTCAAACAGGGTACACTAGAATCACTTTGGTTGAAAGTCATATAACTTCTTCATCACAACTCCTATGATATTGATGAGTCCAGATAAAGATTCTTACATCCTTATTGATTCTTTTTTAATTAGAGTCAGGAAGAAAGTGACGAATTTCAAAACGAATTAAACTGGAATCACTTCGGTTGAAAGTGAGATAATTTCTTCATCATAACTCCTATTATAGTGATTCAACTTCAGGGTGATTCTCCATTAATTTATGAGTCCAAATAAAGCTTCTTTCAACGTGATTATTTCTGATTTAATTTGAATCAAGAAGAAAATGCCAAATCTCCAAACAGGATAACCTAGAATCGCGTCGGTTGAAAGTGGGATAACTTCATCATCATAACTCTTATAATATTGATTCAACTTCATGGTGGTTCTCCACGTATTTATGAGTCCAAATCAAGATTCTTAAATACTGATTCATTCTGGTTTTATTATAGACAAGAATAAATTGCCAAATATCCAAATAGGATAAACTAGAATCACTTCGGATAAAAGTGGAATAACTTCTCCATCATAACTCCTATGATATTGATTCAACTTCAGGGTGATTATTCACTAATTAATGAGTCCAAATCAATCTTTTTGTATTGTGGTTCATTATGGTTTGATTAGAATCAAGAAGAAATTGTTAAATCTCCAAACAGGGTAAACTGGAATCACTTCGTTTGAAAGTCAGATAACTTCATCTTAACTCCTACGAAATTGATTCAAATTCTGGGTGATTATCCACTAAATTATGAGTCCAAATCAGTTTTTTTTTTGTATTTTAATTCATTATGGTTTGATTGAAATCAAGAAGAAATTGCTAAATCTCAAAACATGGTAAAGTAGAATCACTTCTGTTGAAAGTCGAATACCTTATTTATCATAACTTGTATGATATTGATTCAACTTTAGGGTTATTCTCCACTAATTTATGATTCCAAATCCATATTATTACATCGTGATTCCTCCTAGTTTGATTAAAATGAAGAAGAAATCGTCAATTATCCAAACATGGTAAACTAGAATCACTTTGGTTGAAAGTGGGATAGCTTCTTCATCGTAACTCTTATGATATTGATTCAAATTCAAGTTTATTCTCCACTAATTTATGAGTCCGAATCAAGATTTTTGTATTGTCATTCATTCTGGTTTAATTTAAATCAGGAAGAAATTACCAAATCTCCAATCAGGGTAAACTGGAATTACTTCGGTTGAAAGTCAAATAACTTTTTCATCATAACTCCTATGATATTGATTCAACTTCAAGGTGATTCTCCACTGATTTATGATTAGAATGAAAGATTCTTACATCTTCATTCATTCTGGTTTGATTAGAATGAAGAAGAAATATCAAATATCCAAACAAGATAATCTGGAATCACTTCGGTTGATAGTCAGATAACTTGTTCATCATAACTCCTATGATATTGATTCAACTTCAGGGTGATTCTCTACTTATTTATGAGTCAAAATAAATATTCTTACATCTTTATTCATTCTCGTTTGATTATAATCACGAAGAAATGGCCAAATCTCCAAACATGGTAAACATGAGTCACTTCGGTTGAAAGTGAGATAACTTCTTCATCATAGCTCCGATGATATTGATTCAAGTAAAGGGTGATTATCCATTTATTTATGAGTCCAATTCAATCTTCTTACATTTTTATTAATTCTAGTTTGATTAGAATCAAGATGAAATTGCAATATCTCCAAACATGGTAAACGGGAGTCAATTCGGTTGAAAGTGGGATAACTTCTTCATCATAGCTTCTATGATATTGATTCAACTTCAGGGTGATTATCCGTTTATTTATAAGTCTAAATCAATATTCTTACATCTTGATTCATTCTGTTTTGATTAGAATCAAGAAGAAATTGTCAAATCTCCAAACATGGTAAACTTGAATCACTTCGGTTGAAAGTGAAATAACTTCTTCATCATAACTCCTATGATATTGATTAAACTTTAGGGTGATTCTCTACTAATTTATGAGTCCAAATCAAGATTATTGCATGTTGATTCATTATGGTTTGATTTGAATCAAAAATAAATTGCCAAATCTCCAAACAGGATAAACTAGAATCACGTCGGTTGAAAGTGGGATAACTTCTTCATCATAACTCCTATGATATTAATTCAAGTTCAGGGTGGTTCTCCACAATTTTATGATTTAAAATCAATCTTCTTACATCTTGATTCATAATTGGTTGATTAAAAACAAGAAGAAATTTTCAAATCTCCAAACATGGTAAACTAGAATCACTTTGGATGAAAGTGGAATAACTTCTTCATCAGAACTCATATCATATTGATTCAACTTCAGGGTGATTCTACACTGATTCATGATTCCAGATTTATTCTGGTTTGATTAGAAATAAGGCTTCAAAATCTCGCAAATCTTATCATGTGGGTAAAGGTTGCCACAAGCATAATGCAGGACCTAGGTCTTTTGCAAGGATAGAGTATAACATGTTATCTTTCCATGTCTATATATTTAAATATTGTGCTTTTTCTAATCTGTTGTAAAATATCTTAAAATTTTTTTTCAGATGGTTGTGTCTGGTAGTAATGAACGGCCATCATACACTGACCTAGTCAGAGCGACACACACCCGAGGAGATGGGAATTTTGTGGAATATCGTGCTGAAGAGCTGGTTACTCAAGCAGAGATGGAAGCCACACAGCACTCTAACAATGAAGGATCACCCGGGAGTCCAAGTGCATCATCTGCTCCTTCTCGCCTCAAGATAAGCAAAGCTTATCGGAAGGTATGTTTATTTGAGATTTCACTTCTATTAATTGTTTTATATTCTGATTTGTATGTGGAATTAAATATGACTTAGAGCTTCTTAAGAATGTGGTTTACAATGTCTTATGCTATGTTCTGATTAAAATTTGTATGATTTGTTGGTGTTAGTTTTCACTGTTTTTCCTTTCTTCTCACATAATGCTAAGGGTAAGAGGGGACATGTTTATGGACTGGGCAGTTCCCAATACAGGGAGCACACACCTTCTTCTCGCGTCCCTAATGGTCTTGCCCGTAACCTGGAGCTGGAGATGCGTGTGGGCGGTCTTGAGACAAGCCTCCAAAGTGTCACTGCTGATGTTGCTGAGGTGAGGCAGGGCATGTCTGAGATGAAGCAGGACTTTGCAGCAACAAGAGATGCAATCAATGAGTTTCTCCAAACACCACGTCTCCAACCACCTACCGGACAGACTTCTGCTCAGCCTCAAACCCCAACTACTCAGCCTTAACCTCTCAATGGCATTTAGAAGTTGTTCATCCTGACTTCTCTTTTGTAACAAGGTTCATCAAACTCTAGCTGGTCTTTTGGTAGAGTCTTCTTAGACTCTTTAACTATGTCTTTTGTAGAGTCTTTTTTAGACTCTTTAAAACTCTTCTCTTGTATAGTTATCTATGTTTTAGTAATGTTGAAACTAGTACTCTTTTATATAAATGTAACTTCTGTTTTCATTGACTTTGCTATGTTTAAATATTTGAATGAAAACAAAAATTGATAAAATTTGTCAAATTAAAACTTATCAAAAGAAAACCATTTACAAAAGTGGTTATAAAAATAGCCACAATAAAAACACTGACTGAAACGTGGCTTTACATAGCCACGAAGAAGTGGTGGCAAGCAGTAGCTAGAATAGCCATTTTAAATTAATGGTAAAACCGTGGCTAGCGTAGCCACTATATATAGGAATGCTTTTTGTTGTTAAAATCGTGGCTATATAAGCCACGAAAACAGTGTGGTAAAACCGTGGCTAATAACCACGTTAAGCCACGCTTTTTTTTCAGCCACGAGACTATAGCCACGGTAAATTTTCTTTCCAAAAGCGTGAGTCTCTTTTTCGCAGCCACGATTTTTTGCTCTATAGCCACTGAGTTGTAGTGGCTATGCGTTAGATTTTTCCTAGTGAAACTAGAATCACTTCTTCATCGTAACTCCTATGATACTGATTCAACCTCAGGGTGATTTTTCACTGATTTAGATTTCAAATAAAAACTCTTACATCCTGATTCATTGTATTTTAATTACAATCAGAAGAAATTGCCAAATTTCCAAACAGGGTAAACTGGAATCACTTCGGTTGAAAGTCAAATAACTTTTTCATCATATCTCCTATGATATTGATTTAACTTCAGGGTGATTCTCCACTTATTTATGATTTTAAATAAATATTCTTACATCGTGATTCATTCTCGTTTGATTAGAATCAAGAAGAAATGGCAAAATCTCCAAACATAGTAAACTAAAGTCACTTCGGTTGAAAATGGTATAACTTCTTTATTATAGCTCCTATGATATAGATTCAACTTAACGGTGATTATCCATTAATTTTTGAGTCCAAACCAATAAACTTATATCTTGATTCATTCTAGTTTGATTAGAATCAAGAAGAAATTTTCAAATCTTCAAACATGGTAAACATGAGTCAATTCGGTTGAAAGTGGGATAATTTTTTTATCACAGCTTCTATGATATGGATTCATCTTGTGGATGATTCTATGAAATTGTCAATTATCCAAACAATGTAAACTAGAATCACTTCGGTTGAAAGTGGGATAACTTCTTCATCGTAACTCCTATGATATTGATTCAACTTCAAGGTGATTCTCCACTGATTTTTGAGTCGAAATCAAGCTTCTTAAATCCCGATTCAATCTGTTTTTACTAGAATAGAGAAGAAATTACCAAATCTCCAAAAAGGTAAATTGGAATCACTTTAGTTGAAAGTGTGATAATTTCTTCATCATAAACCCTATGATATTGATTCAGCTTAATGATGATAATCCACATATATGAGTCCAAATCAAGATTCTTACATCTTTATTTTTTCTGGTTTGATTAGAATTAAGAAGAAATTGCCAAATCTCCAAACAGAATAAACTTGAATAACTTTGGTTGAAAGTGAGATAATTTCTTTATCATAACTCCTATGATATTGATATAACTTCAGAGTGATTCTCCACAAATTTATGTGTCCAAATCAAGCTATTTTAATCGTGTTTCATTTTGGTTTGATTAGAATCAAGAAGAAATTGTTAAATCTCCAAACTGGGTATATTGGAATCACTTTGGTTGAATTGGGACAACTTCTTCATCATAACTCCTATGATATTGATTCAAATTCAGTGTGATTCTACACTTTTTTATGAGTCCAAATCAGTATTATTACATTGTGATTCACTCTGGTTTTATTAGAATCAAGAAGAAATTGCAAAATCTCCAAACAGGATAAATTGGTATCACTTCGTTTGAAAGTTGGATATATTTTTCATCACATGTCCTATGATTTTGATTCAACTTTATGGTGATTCTCCACCAATTTATGATTGCAAATAAAGATCTTTGTATCGTTTTTTCATTCTGGTTTGATTAGAATAATGATGAAATATCCAAATCTCAAAACAAGTTAAACTGGAATCACTTCGGTGAAAGTGTGATAATTTATTCATCATAAATCATATAATATTGATTCAACTTCAGGTGATTCTCCACTAATTTATTACTCCATATCAAGCTATTTGTATCGTGATTCATTCTGGTTGGATTAGAATCAATAAAAAATTGTGAAACCTCCAAACAAGGTAAATTGGAATCACTTCTTGTTTAATGTCAGATAACTTCTTCATCGTAACTCCAATGATATTGATTCAACTTCAGGGTGATTATCCACTTATTTATGAGTCCAAATCACGTTTCTTTCATTGTGATTCATTATGGTTTGATTAGAATGAAGAAAAAATTGCTAAATTTCCAAGTAGGATAAACGGGAGTCACTTCAGTTGAAAGTGTGATAACTTCTTCATCATAGCTCCTATGATATTGATTCAACTTCAGGATGATTCTCTATTGATTTATGAGTCCAAATCAAGCTTCTTACATCCTTATTTATTCTGTTTTGATTATAATCAAGAATACATTACCGAATTTGCATTCAGGGTAAAGTAAAATCACTTTGGTTGAATGTGGGATAACTTCTTCATCATAACTCCTACGATATTGATTTAACTTCAGGGTTATTATCCACTGATTTATGAGTCCAAAGAAAAATTCTTACATCTTGGTTCATTCTGGTTTTATTAGAATCAAGAAGAAATTGCAAAATCTCCAAACACGATAAACTGGAATCACTTCGGTTGAAAGTATGATAACTTCTTCATCATAACTCTATGATATTTATTCAACTTCAGGGTGATTCTCCACTAATTTATGAGTCCAATTAAAGCTTATTTTATCTTGATTCATTATGGTTTGCTTAGAATCAAGACGAAATTGCCAAATCTTCAAACAAGATAAACAGGAATCACTTCAATTGAAAGTCGGATAACTTCTTCATCATAATTCCTATGATATTGATTCAACTTCAAGGTGATTCTCCATGGAATTATGAATCCAAATCAAGTTTTTTATATCGTGACTCATTCCGGTTTGATTAGAATCAAGAAGAAATTGCCAAATCTCTAAACATGATAAAATGGAATCATATCGGTTGAAAGTGAGATAATTTCTTCATCATAACTCCTTTAATATTGGTTCCACTACAGGGTGATTGTGAAAAGATTTATGAGTGCAAATCAATCTTTTTTATCGTGGTCGATTTTGGTTTTATTAGAATCAAGAAGAAATTGTCAAATCTCCAAACAGGATAAACTGCAATCACTTCGGTTGAAAGTGTGATAACTTATATATCATAACTCTTATGAAATTGATTAAACTTCATGTGAAAATTTTGAGGAGAAGAATCCATAGCTGATCATTGAGAGAGTCAAAGTTCAAGACAGTCTTCGATCGATGACACTATCTTCGCACCGACCGATGGTACAAGACCATGATCGATCGATGTTGCACACTTGCCATCGATTGATAACCTATTCACAGATAGCCGATATCAACCCCAAGTTAGAGACATATGACGAAGATACCCTATATGAGTTTTGACCAAGATTTTAGGGTTTTATATTTATGCTTTATGTATTACACACAAAAGAGTGTGGAGAGTTAGAGAGAGTTGAAAGAAGAGAGTTTAGTTTTCTATTATAGTTTAAAGGTTTCTAGGGAAGAAGATTCATAACTCCTTAGGGAGATTTGTATTGGAATCCCATAACTTTATCTACGCATTTTATTCAGACTATCGTTCTTACTTTAATTATGTCTGAGTAGTTATCAACTATATTTAGGGTTGAATGATGGCAATCATGGATTAGCCCAAAAGTAGGATTGCTAGGTTAAGTTAATATCCATCAATTGAGTTGTGCTTAATGCTTGTATTCTACAGTAGCTAACTAGGATCTTGATAGAAGTATATGGATGACTACGAGAGTAGGTTCTGTGCCAGAATCGACTCTATTGAACTAGGTTGTTAGTCACATGCGACAGTTGGTCTAATTTGCGTGGTGAACATATCAAATCTCATTAACACTTCCTTCTGATTTCACCATCGATCGACATCAGGCCTTAGACTTCGATCAATAGTCTTTCCTTTTAATCGTATACGAGAGTTGGAGTTAAAAGGGCCAGAATAGTTAATATTTTAATTCTAGAATATTTACATTTCTGTGTCTCTTATTCCCTATAATCCATTAAGCCTAAAACCTTAGGTCTAGCATATTTACATTTGCGTTTAGTTAGTTTAATAATATATTTCCATATTTGCATTATTAGCATATTTCCATATTTCCCATCCATGCTTCATGATAAAGAATATTTCTTTGAATTGATTAATCGCTACTAATATATATATATATATATATATATATATATATATCTACCTAGCAATTAACCATCTATTGTGTGCCATTGCTCTCTGTGAATTCGATCCCAAAGTACTACACATGATCTCTCTTGCAAAGAGTTTTATTTATGTATTAAGATTAGGGTTAATTTGATAGTTAATTGTTTAGGATATTCATACCCTGCTAGAAAAATAATCACAACATGTCATCTATAAAGCTCAAGAGATATCACTGGATGATTTCTACACGAGGCTTGATGATGTCTACTATCCTACAGACAAGTGCCTCAACAGATTGACTACACGCATCGATGAGATGAAGCAAGATTTGGATATTGTTCGAAGACAACATGTGATTGGAGCCGACAGAATGACATCGATCGATGGCAGCATCAGGCCATCGATCGATATTGAGTTCGACAAACAAAAGTCCAAAAGAGATGAGGCAATGACAAGCTTCGTTGGTACATGGTTTCAAGAGAGAAAAGAAGATGTAGACACTTGTTTTCCAAGTATTGATCCACCTCC
Source organism: Moricandia moricandioides (assembly GCA_905132885.1). Taxonomy (NCBI): domain Eukaryota; kingdom Viridiplantae; phylum Streptophyta; class Magnoliopsida; order Brassicales; family Brassicaceae; genus Moricandia; species Moricandia moricandioides. The sequence continues at coordinate 51,588 of CAJHQQ010001186.1, forward strand.
ATTCTAGTCAGAAAGTTCAAAACGTCGAGATTAATACTATAACCAAGCGCTGAGTGGGAGGCAACCCACTATTTAGTAAGTTTTTATTTAGTTTTTACTTATACTACTATTTATTTTGAGTTTTACTTTGTTTTCGCACACTGTTTGAGTCCACCATCGATCGACACCATAGAGGCACCATCAGTCGACAATGGATTGAGACCATCGATCGACCACACCCGCCTAACATCGATCAACACCCTCTTACAGAGAGAGGTATCGAGTTTTCTACATGAAAAATTTACTTATGATTTTATTTTTTCCTAAACCAATCCGGGACGGATTACACTGGAGAAAGTGTAGTTTATGTCTTGGGGAGGTTCGCTAATGCTATTTTTTTTAATTACTATAATTATATAAGTTTTCAAAAAAAAATTACTGAGTCAAGAAGAGGACTATGATCAAGATTTATTATTGACTAACCATGCTAGAAGCACCATTCTTAGAAGGTTGTTTGCAGAAATTACTAGAGATACCAAAGTGATCACACTGCCACTATATCACACTTGCTTAGAAAGCTAAAAAGAACCAAAGCTGATTTCCAACACTAATCCTGACATTAATTGCTTGCTTTGGGATTTGGTATACACTGGATCGGATTCCTTCTGCAAGTCTGGAAGATAAAAATCTGTGTGCTTCTAATTCCCCTCTCTCTCCCCTTCAGATTTAAAAAGGAGTCGAATTGGATTTGGTGGCTACAACCATTAAAACTTGATTCATACATTCTAGAAAGAGATAAATGTCAAAAAGAAGTGAACATGATCTGGTGGCAAAACCATTAAGGCTTGATTCATAGAAACATGTCCAAATAACTCAGTCAATTAAAAAAATGATACCCTCAAAAGAAGGGAGACACTGACTGAGTGAAGTGAGAATAGAGAGAGGAAAGGGATTAGAGAAGACTACCTACGTGCTTAGATACTTGCAGGGGTTAGAATCCATATTTCCTTTGATCGATACTCCATTGGTAAAGCCTACACTTTTATTTTATGCAAAGAAATGAAATCAATATTTGCTAAGTTGTTGGTAGAATGGATTTGGTTGCTATACTAGGATAGAGAATATAAATTTTCTATGTGATTGACTTGATAGGATGTGGTTGCGACAAAGTAAGATGAAAGTTATACTTAGACATTATGTGAGTCTTCGCTTTTCAAAACCTCTTTCACAGGTTTTGTTTGCTTGAGGACAAGCAAAAAAGTTAAGTCTGGGAGAGTTGATATAGCCTATTTATTACCAGTTTTAGGCCATTTTAGGCTCTATTTAGGGTCTATTATGTGTGTCTAGATTATGTTTTAGGGTCTTTACAGGTCCAGATGCATTTTGGAGATATATGGAGATACTTGGATATTTTGGAACATTTAGAAGAGAAGAATCCATTGCTGATCATTTAGAGAGTCAAAGTACAAGACTGTCGTTGATCGACGACACTACCTTAGCGTCTACCGATGTTACAAGACCAAGATCGATCGATGCTGAACACTTGCCATCGATCGACAGTCAAATCATAGACGGCTGATTTCAAGCCTAGTTAAGACAAATAACGAAGATGCCCTAGACGAGTTTTGACCTAGACTTTAGGGTTTTGTATTTATGCTTTATGTATTACACAAGAGAGGACATTCTGGAGAGTTTAGTTTTCTATTATAGATTTAGAGGAGAAGATTCACAACTCCTTAGGGAGATTTGTATTGGAGCCACAATATTTTATCTATGCATTATACTCAGACTATTGTTCTTTCTTTGATTATGTCTGAGTAGTTATCAACAAGATTTAGGGTTGAATGATAACAATCATTGATTAGCCCAAAAGTAGGATTTCTAGGTTAGGTTAATATCCATCAATTGAGTTGTGCTTAATGCTTGCATTCAAGAGTACGTAACTAGGATCTCGAAAGTAGAACATGGACGACTAAGAGAGTAGGTTCTCTGCCATAATAGACTCCATTGAACTAGGTTGTTAGGCGCATGCGAGAGCTGGTCTAATTAGCTTGGTGAACTTATCAAATCGCGTTCACACTTCCTTCTGATTTCACCATCGATCAACATCAGGCCTTAGTTGTCGATCGAAGGTCTTTCCTTTTGCTCCCATGCCAGAGTTGGAGTTAAAAGGGTCATAATAGTTAATATTTGATTTCTAGAATATTTACATTTCCATGCTTCTTATTCCCTATAATCCATTAAGCTTGAAACCCTAGGTCTAGCATACTTACATTTGCATCTAGTTAGTTTAATAGCATATTTCCATATTTACAGTATTATCATATTTTCATATTGCATATATACCTTCTGATAGAGAATATTTCCTTAAACTGATTGTCTGCTACTAATATATATTTACCTAGATTATTCTTTAGAAATAAGAAAACTATAGTGTGACATTGCTCTATGTGGATTCGATCGCTAAGTACTACACCTGATCTCTCTTGGAAAGAGTAATATTTGTGTGTAAAGATTAGGGTTAATTTGATAGTGAATTGCTTAGGATATTCATACTCACAGAGAACGATGGCACACAATATATTTCTTATTTGTAAAAGTTAAGCTAGGTGATTATATATATATTGGTAACAAGTAATCAGTCTAAGGAAATGTTCCTTATTGGAGAGTGTAGATGCAATATGGAAATATGCTAATAATATACGAATGGAAATATGCTAATAATGTAAATATGGGAATATGCTACTAAACTAACTAGATGTAAATATGTTAGATCTAGGGTTTCAGGCAAGTGGGTTATAGAGGATAGAAGCCAAGGGTATTAATCATAGAACTCGATATCTAATGTATAAGACGACCAGCTCTCGCTGCGAGTCTAATCTATTGACTAAGTCCAATGTCTCAGCTCACTCTTGTTGACACATAATGACCGTCGATCGATGGCAATGATCACGTGACGATCGATGGTTTCTTGAGTCACGCTTGATGACCTAATTTGATAAATTCACTAGATTAAATAAATCAACTCTCGTTTGTTTCTAGCAACCTATCTCAACAGGATTAATTCTGGTAGTTACCATGTTCTCGCTTGTCCCTAACTATCTTATGATCAGGGTTCTAGTTAGCTACTCTATAACACAAGCAATCAACAAAATTCTATTGATAGATTTAATAATTACGCTACCAATTCTATTGTTTGGCTAATCCATCAGTACCATTAATAAACCCTAAATCAGTTGATAACTACTCAGACATAATCAAAGTAAGAATAATAATCTAAATATTATGCATAGATAAAACACTGGATTCCAATACAAATCTGCCTAAGGAGTTATGAATCTTCTCCCTAAAATAGAATACTAAAGAACCTAGCACCGGATGTCTCCGTACGTATGCGTGCGTCCCTTTCTTTTGGTGTCCTACATAAAGTATAAATATAAAACCTTAAAATCTAGGTCAAAACTTGTCCAGGGGTGAACTTTTAATCTTGTGTCTTGTCTCTAACTTGAGCTTGAAATCAGCTATCTGCGAATTGGTCATCGATCGATGGCTAGTGGTCAGCATCGATTGATCTTGGTCATGTAACATCGGTCGACGTCAAGATAGTGTTGTCGATCGACGATAGTCTTGTACTTCGACTCTCTCAATGATCAACTATGGATTATTCTCCTCTAAATGCTCCAAAAGCTCCAAGTATCTCCATATATCTCCGAAACATACATGGACCTGTAAAGACCTTAAAACATAGCCTAGACACATATAATAGACCCTAAATAAAGTCCTTAATATGGCCTAAAACTGGTAATAAATAAGCTATATCAACTCCCCCAGACTTAACCATTTGCTTGTACTCAAGCAAACAAGCCTGCGAAAGAAGTTTTGAAAAGCGAAGACTCACATAATATCTAAGTATAACTGTCACGTTACTTTATTCCAGCCACATCCTATCAAGTCAATCACATAGAACTTTATATACTGTATCCTAGTATAGCAACCAAATCCATTCTACCAACAACTTAGCAAATACTAGTCTGACTCGCCCCTCTACTGATTTCATTTCTTTGCATAAAATAAAAGTGAAGGCTTTACCTTGGGAGTATCGATCAAAGGATACATAGACTATCACCTCTGCAAGTATCTGAACACACATGTAGTCTTCTCTGATTCCTTTCCTCTCTCTCTCTTCTCACTTCTTCTTAGTCAATGTCTCCATTCTTTTGAGGGTATCATTTTATTTTTTTAATTGACTGAGATGTTTGGATAGGCTTCAATGAATCAAGCCCTAAAGATTTTTGCCACCAGATCTTGTTCACTTATTTTTGACCTTTTATCTCTTTCTAGGATCATATGAATCAAGCTTCAATGGTTGTAGCCACCAAATCCTGTTCTAGTCCTTTTTTTATCTAAAGGGTAAAGAGAGGGGAATCAGAAGCACACAGACTTTTACCTTCCAGACTTGCAGAAGGAATCCGATCCAATGTATACCAAATCACAAAGCAAGCAAATAATTTCAGGATTAGTGTTGGTAATCAGCTTCGGTTCCTTCAGACTTTCTAAGCAAGTGTGATATAGTGGCAAGATGATCCACTTTCGTATCTCTAGTAATCTCTGCAAACAACCTTCTAAGAATGATGCTAAAGTGTGGTTAGTGAAGAATAAATCTTGATCATAGTCCTCTTCTTGACCCGATAAAACTCTTTGAAAAACTTATATATAGATAGTAAATAAAACTCAAAAACAATAAAATAGCATTACTAAACCTCCCCCCCCCCCCCCCCAAACTTAAATTACACTGTCGCCAGTGTAATCCGCCTCGGATTGGTTAGGAAAAATCAAATCATAAGTAAATAGCTTAAGTATTGATCTCGGTACCTCTCTCTGTAAGGAGTGTCGATCGATGGTAGGCGGGTTTGTTCGATCGATGGTCGCGTTCCAATGTCGACCGATGGTGCTTCTATGGTGTCGATCGATGGTAGTATAAATAGTCTGTAGAAATAAAATAAATTTCAAAATAAATAATAATGTAAGTAAAAACTTACTAAACAGTGGGTTGCCTCCCACTCAACGCTTGGTTATAGTCTTAAGCTCGAAGTTTTGAACTTTCTGACTAGAATGGAGGTGGATCAACACTTGGAAAAAAAGTGTCTACATCTTATTTTCTCTTCTGAAACAATGTACCAATGAAGCTTCTCATTGCTTCATCTCCTCTGGCTTTCTCATTCTTTATGATCTCCTTAGTAGATTCTCAATATCACACTGAAGCATTGTAAGTCTGGCAGTTGTAGTCTCTGATAGATCCTATAAGATCTGAGAAATATCTTCCTTCATAAGGCTTTGAGAAAAAAAAAATCTCATTTAACATGTCTTCCAATTGATTTTATGCTGCGGTTTTCTGTCTGTCGAAATCAGTATCGCTCGATGGCCTGATGCTGTTGTCGATCGTTGTCACTTTACCTGGTCCACTCGCATGCTGTCTTGGAACAGTATCCAAATCTTGCTGCATCTATCCATGCATGTAGTAAGAAGGGTGAGGCACTTGTGCATAGGATAGTACACATCATCAAGCCTCCTGTAGAAATCTTCTAATGACATCTCTTGAGCGTTGTAGATCTCATTCACAAGATTGTCAATCTCTGCTCTGCTATATGTTTCTTGCTTCTTCTTGGACATAGCAATCTTTTTTTGCATGTTCAGGTAAACATATGTAGTTGTACTCAAACATAGTAGCTCTCTCTAGAATTGCCCTGATATCTTCCTCTTGTACATTTACAATTCTTCCGTCTATAGCGTATGCATTACCATTCTCATCTATGTAGGTGCCATACTCATCTTGCTTTTCCCAAAAGAAAATCTTTCTGCCATCAGCATCAAAAGCTCTCTTTCCATACTCTACCCGACCGTCTATCAGTAGGGGATTTATCCAACTGACCGGTCTAGGAGTTTTTGAAGTAAAGGGGTTAGATATACAGAACTCGTGGTGTCGTTTGATGCATGCTTCTTGTTGTTGATCTATATTTGGTATTGGATAAGGTCGTGCTTTTTCTCCTTGATGTTGATCGATGTTGGTACCTGAGCATCGATCGATGGCTGTTGTTGTTGTCCAAATAATCTTTCTGATCCATTAGCCATAACAAGGGCATCTTCTACATCTTCATTAGGTAGATTGAGAATTCTCCCGTAAAGATCTCGTGCACGTCCCTCTGTATCTCTGAAATTTCCAAATTCGTCTGGTCTGAGATAACCATCTTCTGTATCTTTTGCTCCAAGTAATTGTTCTGGTCTTCGTTTGATGGCCAAGATATGTTGAGGATTGATGCTGGATTGCGCACTCTCGCATTCATTACCCAGCCAGCTTCTTCCAGTGCCAGGCTACGAGATTCAATAAGTTTTTCCTCTCTGTAATCTGCATCGTACTCTTTGTAATCCTCACTGTAACCTTGGTCAACCGGATTGGTGTCGATCGACGGTATATGTCGACCGTCGATCGATGCTTGATAATCAGACTGGTGGACGAAATGGTCTTCAGCTCCGTTAGCCATTGCAAGTATATCTACCACATCAAACTTCGTGACATGTATAATTCTGCCATCCGTAGCTCTTGCATGACCATCTGGATCTCGCATAATACCGAACTCATCTAGTTGTAAATAACCATATTCCCTTTCTCGTCTGCAGTTGAATCTCCTTCAGTTTCTGCTACATGCTCAGTATTGATCGACGGTGTATTGGGGCCGTCGATCGATATCGATTTCCCAGGTTGATGGGAAACATGAAATACTCCAGCCTCTTCCTTAGCAATCCCTCGGTATTCAATTGTTTCTTCGTCTTTGTAGTCTTCACCGTACTCGACGTAGGCTGTGTTGTAACTGAAATCACCATGGTATGTGTGGACTTGTTCAGATGTTTGAGTGTCGATCGATGCGATTGGGTGGGTGTCGATCGATGCTCCTTCTTCTAATTCCTCACCAAACTTGTAATTGCAGAAAGATGTGGCCACAAGCTCTGCATCATTACACTATCCGATCAGGGTAGCCTTGTTCTAATTCTTGACATGTTCATAAAAAATATTTTGATCAATCAGAGATAGATACAACCTGTTTAACTTCATATCGCATATAGCTCCCATAGTAGCCATGAATGCTCTCCCAAATAGTATAGAGGAGTTCCAATCTATCATGATGTCCATCACATGAAATTTTGTTGGAACTAATGTATTGTTGATCTACACTGGAACATCTTTTACTATCCCTCATGAGTTCACTCTTGAGCAGTCTACGAATCTAAAGGAATCATTGGAAGGTTCCACTTTCAGGATTAGCTCCTCTGCCATTAATTTTGGCATAATGCTCACTGAAGATCCAGTGTCACAAAGGGCGTTGGGATATTTGTTTCCCTTGATGAAGCATGGAACTATGAATTTTCCAGGATCACTTTTCTTCTTCAGATAGGTCCTCTGCTTCATCTTCGCTCTGAGGTGATTGAACATTATCTCTATATCATTATCTGTCTCCCTTGTTTCCCTGAAAAACATCCACAATCTGTGAGTATAATAAGCCTCATCAAAAGAAGTATCTAGAGGAATTTTAAAAAAAAAACTCTTTTAGCAAAGCTATCTATATCCTTTTCATTAGCTTATTTGCGTTGGTGTTTGGGGATCTTTTTTCTCCTCTTTGAGTGTCCCTCATCTTCTCTATCAGTATCCATAGCTTCAGATGTGTTTGTATTCTGTTCTAAAATTGTCACAGTCGGGCGTACAATCAAGCTCGCGTTTGGGTTCAGTAGTCGAACTGGGTTTCCCTCTTGTCGATCGATGCTAAGTGTGTAATGTCGATCGATGTCACGAAAACGGTGTCGATCGGTGTTAGCCGATTCACAAAAATCCACTGAGTCTGTAGGTTTTGCCGTCGATCGATTCTCTCTCGTTGGTGTCGATCGATGCAAATTAGAAGTGCCAAGTGAAACCATATTTTTCACACGAAAATCGCTATCTTGGGGATCCTCTCTATTGAATCCCTGCCAGAAATCATCATCAATCAATGCATTGACGTGATGTCTTTTCCCAGCCTCAATTTTCTAATTGATCAAACTCTCATGCTTCTTAATGGTCTCACTTGTTTGCATCAGTTGATTCTCTTGTTTCTTCACATGAGTGCTGAGGTTTTCGAACTTGGTATTGAGGTTGAGGTACAGACCATCTATCTTCCCATTGTAATCTACAGTCATCTTCTGTTGTCCCTCTAAAACTCTGTCAACCATTCAATCTTGCTTTCCTGACTTTCTGGAGGATGATTCTGGTAGTAGGTAGATCCATAAGTCTTGTTGTTGTTGAAGGGTCTTCGCTGCAAATTCTGATTAAAGTTACTCCTTTGACCAGTGCCATTGGAGTTCCTATTGAAGCCTGGATTCCCTTGTCTCTGGAAATCATTCCCATCAACGTATTTTACATCTTCTTCATCAATCTCATCTTCTCCAGACTCAATTGCTTCCACGTCCGCAAAAGTAACCTGCTTCTTGAAAAATTTCTGAAGACCAACCAGTTTTGCCTTGACCTCTTCAATATGCTCCTTGCTCACAGCTGGAGCTGATTTCTTTCTCTCAAAATCGGTGTTCTTGGTGATACTGCTGGATGCCAGATTTTTAATCAACCTTGTAGCTTCTTTAGGGCTTCTGGTTCTGAAGTTTCCCTCACTATTTGTGTCTAAAGCCATCTGATATTGTAATCCAATACCTCTGAAGAAAGTTCTAAGAAGCTGCACTTCATTGAACCCATGTTGTGGACTCTCTGCTATGACTTGAATCTGATCCACGAGTTTCTGAAAGATTCTAAAGGTTCTTGTGAAAAAATAGCAATCTTGCTTCTAAAATCCTCTGCTCTTGCGTCATCAAAGAAGTTACGCAAGAAAGCATTTTTGATGCCATTCCAGGATGTGAGGGATCCTGGTGGTAGTTCCTTAAGCCATTATGAGGCTTCTCCATCAAGTGAGTACTTGAACAGAAAAAGATAGTCCTCAAGGATTTCTTTGTCTTTAATAGCAGTCACTAGATCCTCAAATCACTCCAGATGATCCATCGGGTGCTCATGTCGGAACCCATGGTAAGGTGTTTGCGCTACAAGTCCGAAGAAAGCGGGCTTGATCTCAAAATTGTTTCTCTGGAAAGGTGGAGGACAAATGGCGGATCTGTCGGCGTAGAACTTGTATGGACGGTTGTAGTCAGCCAGCGTTCGTTGAGTAGCTTGGGCGTTAGCTTCAGGTTGAGCTATTGCAGTGTCTGCTTCTTCTTATGTATCAGGGATTACAGCCCCCTGATCGTCTATCTTTTGACCTGCTGCATTATTCAGATGACCGTTGAGGTCATGCAAGTCTCCATTCTTTCTGAACCACAATTATAGGCGCAACCATCTGAACTCGTCTGTTGTCGTCGATCGATACCGGCAAGATGCTGTCGATCAATGCAAAGTGATCAATGTCGGTCAATGCTAGAGTTATGATGCCGATCGATTCTATCCGTAAAGAAGTGTCGTTCGACACTGAATGTATGTCGTCGATCGATGCTTGTCGTCTTTCTTTGCAGATTGTGCGTTCGAGTTTCTGCGGGCCTGAGAATAGTAATTCTCGACATTTATTGATCTTGGTACTCTTTTGCATGCAACTGAAAGACAAAAGAAAAGTAAAATCAGTAACTTGAAAATAAAACAAACCTAGACTAAACCCTAGAAATAAAATCTAATGGTGACCAATGTTCCCCGGCAACGGGGACAAATTTGACATGGTGGTGTTTATTGTTCTAGCAAGGTATAAATATCATAAACAATTAACTATCAAATTAGCCCTTAATCCTAACACACAAAACAGTACTTTTGCCAAGAGAGATCAAATGTAGTACTTAGGGATCGAATCCACAGAGAACAATTGCACACAATATATTTCTTATTCCTAAAGGTTAAGCTAGGTGATATATATATATATATATATATATATATTGGTAACAAGTAATCAGTCTAAGGAAATGTTCCTTATTGGAGAGTGTAGATGCAATATGGAAATATGCTAATAATGTAAATATGAAAATATTCTACTAAACTAACGAGATGTAAATGTAAATATACTAGATCTAGGGTTTCAGGGAAGTGGATTATGTAGGATAGAAGCTAAGGGTAATCATAGAAGTCGAGTCTAATCTATTGACTAAGTCCAATGTCTAAGCTCTCGCTTGCTGACACAGAATGACCGTCAATCGATGGCAATGATCATGCATCGATCGATGGTTTCTTGAGTCAAGCTTTATGACCTAATTTGACAAGTTCACTAGATTAACTAAATCAACTCTCGTTTGTTTCTAGCAACCTAGCTTAACACGATTAATTCCGGTAGTAGACCATGCCCTTGCTTGCGCCTAAATATCCTATGATCAGGTTTCTAGTTAGCTACTCTAGAACACAAGCAATAAACACTATTCTATTGATAGATCTAATAATTACCCTACCAATTATATTGTTTGGCTAATCCATCAATACCATTAATAAATGCTAAATCTAGTTGATAACTACTCAAACATAATCAAAGTAATAATAATAATCTGAATATAATGCATAGATAAAACACTAGGGTTCCATTATAAATCTCCCTAAGGAGTAATGAATCTTCTCCCTAAAATAGAATACTAAAGAACCTAGCACCGTACGTCTCCGTACGTATGCATGTGTCCCTTTCTTTTGGTGTCCTACATAAAGTATAAATATAAAACCCTAAAATCTAGGTCAAAACTCGTCCAGGGGTAAACTTGTAATATTGTGTCTTGTCTCTAACTTGGGCTTGAAATCAGCTGTCTGTGAATTGGTCATCGATCGATGGCTAGTGGTCAGAATCGATCGATCTTGGTCATGTAACATCGGTTGACGTCAAGATAGCCCCGTCGATCGACGACAGTCTTGTACTTCGACTTTCTCAGTGATCAGCTACGGATTATTCTCCTCTAAATGCTCCAAAAGCTCCAAGTTTCTCTATATATCTATGAAACGTACCTCGACCTGTAAAGACCTTAAAACATAGCCTAAACACACATAATAGACGCTAAATAGAGTCTATAACTTGGCCTAAACCTGGCAATAAATAGGCTATATCACATACCCTGATAGAACAATAAACACACCATGTCATCTTGCTAACCGAAGACAGATGGAAGTGAGACCTAACACGGTTCTCCTCCGCAAGAGTAGCTTCTAGCAGAGCCACCCTTTCAACTAACTCCGAGATGGTACTGAAGGTACGGATGGAGCAGTGGGTGCGGAGTTCGACCCGTAAGCCTTAGAAGAACCTACACACTTGTACTGCTTCCTCCTCCAGTTCCTTTACTAAATACCGTTTGAGTAGGTTGAACTCTTCTTCATACTCCCAGACAGTTATGCGACCTTGGGTTAGGTCCATAAACTTGGCCTCTAGCCGATCCCATGCTTCGGATGGGAAATACTTACGGTTGAACTCATATTCAAACTCCTCAATCCGCTCAATACGCCCCCTGTGCGTTTTTCTAGAGCCAACCACCAGTTATGCGCATCCCCTTCCAAGAAGTGGACCGCAATGTCGTTCTTGTAGTCATCTAGGCAGTGAGTGGATTCGAAGATTTGGATCAAACGACTCCTCCACTCATCCGCCTCAATCGGATCAGTACTACACTTAAAATGCTTTGTTCCCATGCGGGATATGTGGTCCAGTACACTCAGATAATCCACCTTTTCACAGCCCTTTCTGGTGGATCAATATCGACTACCTCAGCCGTCTCTCTAACCGGTCCATGGATTATAGGTATGGCCATGGGGATTTGAGTTGCCTAACCCACAGACGAGTTTACCAATGGTGTAACCGCTTGGGTCAGTGCGGTCATCTGAGATGGTTCTTAGTGCACTTAACACATCCCTCATGGAAGGTTCCACGTTCTGATCCTATGTCCCGCAGTTTCATTAACTGCTCCACCTGGTGGAGCCGAGTTATGCACCGCATTAGAGGATTCCACGATTTCCTCTTCATGTTGATTCTGGCTGTGGTGTTGGGGATCCATGGACCGGGTCTCTCCATGGTTAATCTGATCGAGCGGTGTTCCCCCTTCGATTTGTCCAATCTTAGGTCCGATTGGACTTAGGTTCAAGGGGTACATGCCCTCATCCACCGCTTGACTTGTTTCAGCCACTCCCTTGGATTTCCTTCCCTTTCCAGTTTTCTTTTTCCAGCCTGAGGATAAAACATGTAAGTGAATCACCACAACATATATAACACATCTTAGACTAAAAAAAATTTACCGTGAGACCTGATCCGGATGACTGGTTTCCCCATAATCAAAATATCTTAGAATCAAGCATGCTCTGATACCAACTTAATGCACCCTAACCCGGACTCTAAGTCTAGTGAGGTTGCTTGGATGTAAGCCTGAATTTTTTAAAGGCATTTTTTTCGTTTTAAGGCTTTTTCTTTAACATTCCAGTTTTTTTTAATTCTGTGATTCATTCTTTTAGAGTTTATATGTGAGCATAATAGAGTCAGTATGATAAGAGATAAACCGATTCTTTATTTATTTCACAAAGGATTCGATACAATAGAGTTTGCCTTATAAGCTATTACAAAGTCATCGATCCTAATCAGTTTATCTAACCACCCATCCACCCTTGGCTGTGAGTCTTCACGGCTTAGCCAAATCTTTCCCACGATCACCATCTTTTCCTGAAACCAACAACAATCATAAGTAATCTAACGATGACTTAGTGAGTGGTTTTTATACATGCAACTTATGTTCAGATTATTTCTAAGTTCGACCCGAAATCCCCTTTATTAATAATCGACTTACCAAGTCATATAACTGGATAGTTCAAGTTCAGTTCGCGGATCCATAATCATCCCTCTTATCACTGAACCATCAGGATCGGCCTTAACTCGATCAGCCATTTGGCTAGGATCTATGATCTAACGGATCCAGAACTTAAGCGTTAGATCACATGATTGGACCGGCTTACAGCCTTGGTCTTTTACTCGGCTCTAAGGCCTAAGTTACTTGATCGTTCATGCAAAAGAAAGAAGGAAATGAACATGTATAGAAAGGGATGGATGTAACCGTTTGGGCCAATCGCCATAGAACCAGTCGGAATCACCCAAGGGCTATGAGCGACGGTTTATCCGGTCCATCCACTCACCTTGGAAATGCGTTATGGAGTCCCAGTCCCAGTACGGTTCTTTCTCCTTCAGACTCATTGTTGGATCATTCTCAAAGACGATGCAGTCGGATTGCCTTCTTGGCTTGATTATGATCAAGCCTTCCTCCCAAATCGCCTAAGTTCTTCTCTTTCGGTTGCCTTTTTGGTTCTGATTGTTTCATGAATTTCCTTAGGAAATTCTATGTTTAAAACTCATCCCAAGGCCTAAAATATAAAGAAGACTCGGCCAAAAAACTGTCCAAAAATTGCCTTGGGCGAAAAGGTGTCTTTGTGGAAACCGTCTCGACGATTATTGACATGGTGTGTTTATTGTTTTAGCAGGGCATGAATATCCTAAACAATTAACTATCAAATTAACCCTTATGTTAAAACTCAAATAAATCTCTTGCCAAGTGAGATCAGGTGTAGTATTTAGGGATCAAATCCACAGAGAGCAATGACACACTATAGATTTCTTATTTCTAAAGACTAAGCTAGGTAGATATATATATTAGTAGCAATTAATCAGTTTAGCGAAATATTCCTTATTAGGAAGTATAGATGAAATATGGAAATATGATAATAATGCAAATATAGAAATATGTTATTAAGCTAACTAAACACAAATGTAAATATGCTAGACCTAGGGTTTCAGGCGTAATGAATTATAGGGAATAAAAGGCACGAAAATGGAAATATTCTAGAACTCAATATTAAATATTCTGACTCTTTTAACTCCAACTCTCGTATGCGAGCAAAAGTAAAGACCATCGATCGATGGCTAAGGCATGATGTCGATAGATGGTGAAATCAGAAGGAAGTGTGAACGAGATTTGATATGTTCATCAAGCTAATTAGACCAGCTCCCGCATGTGCCTAACAACCTAGTTCAATGGAGTCTATTCTTGCACAAAACCTACTCTCGTAGTTGTCGATGTCCTACTTTTGAGACCCTAGTTAGCTACTCTAGAATGCAAGCATTAGGCACAACTCAATTGATGGATATTAACTTAACTTAGCAATCCTACTTTTGGGATAATCCATGATTCCCATCAGTCAACCCTAAATGTAGTTGATGACTACTCAGACATAATTAAAGTAAGAACAATAGCCTGAATATAATGCATAGATAAAATATTGGAGTTCTAATACAAATCTCCCTAAGGAGTTACGAATTTTCTTCCCTAGAAACCTTAAAGCTATATTAGAAAACTAAACACTTTTTAACACCCCTCTCTATGTGTAATACATAAAGCATAAATATAAAACCTTAAAATCTAGGTCAAACTCGTCCAGGTTATCTTCGTCATTTGTCTTTAACTTGGGCTTGAGATCGGCTGTCTGTGAATTGGTTATTGATCGATGGAAAGTATGCAACATCGATCGATCTTGGTCTTGTACCATCGGTCGATGACAAGGTTGTGTCGTCGATCGACGACTGTCTTGTACTTTGACTCTCTAACTGATCAGCAACGGATTCTTCTCCTCTAAATGTTCCAAAGCTCCAAGTATCTCCATATATCTCCAAAACGTACATGGACCTGTAAAGACCCTAAAATACTTTAGACACACATAATAGACCCTAAATAGAGCTTATAACATGGCCTAAAACTGGTAATAAAGAGGCTATATCAACTCCCCCAGACTTTGCTTGTCTTCAAGCAAACAAGATTGTGAAAGAGGTTTTGAAAAGCGAAGAGTTACATAATGTCTAAGTATAATTGTCACCCTACTTTGTTGCAACCACTTCCTATCAATTCAATCACTGAGAAACTTCATATACACTATCCTAGTATAGCAACCAAATACATTCTACAAACAACTTGGCGAATACTAGTCTGACTCACCCCTCTACTGATTTCATTTCTTTGCATAAAATAAAAGTGCAGGCTTTACCCTAGGAGTATCGATCAAAGGACATATGGACTCTTACCCCTGCATGTATCTGAGCACATAGGTAGTCTTCTCTGATCCCTTTCCTTTCTCTATTCTCACTTCTCTCAGTCAATGTCTCCCTTCTTTTGAGGGTGTCATTTTATTTCTTTAATTAACTGAGATATTTGGAGAGGTTTCCATGAATTATGCCCTAATGATTTTTGCCACCAGATCCTATTCACTTCTTTTTGACCTTTATCTCTTTCTAGAATCATATGAATCAAGCTTTAATGGTTGTAGTCACCAAATCATGTTCGAATCCTTTTTAAATCTGAAGGAGAGAGAGAGGGGAATCAGAAGCACACAGACTTTTACCTTCCAGACTTGCAGAGGGAATCCGATCCAGAGTATACCAAGCCCCAACCCCAAAGCAAGCAAATAATTTCAGGATTAGTATTGGAAATCAGATTCGGTTCTTTCCAACTTTCTAAGCAAGTTTGATATAGTGTCAGGATGATCCACTTTGGGATCTCTAGTAATCTCTGTAAATAATCTTTTAAGAATGGTGCTAAAGTGTGGTTAGTCAATAATAAATCTTGATCATAGTCCTCTTCTTGACGCAATAAGACTTTTTGAGAAACTTATATAATTATATAAATAAAACTCAAAAACAAATAAATAGCAGTAGAGAACCTACCCCTAACTTAAAAAACATTGTCCCCAATGTAATCCGTCCCGGATTGGTTAGAAAAATCAAATCATAAGTAAATAGTTTAAGTGTAAAACTGGATAACTCCCTCTGTAAGAGGGGGTCGATCGATGGTAGGCCGGTGTGGTCGATCAATGGTTTCTATCCATTGTCGACTGATGGTACCTCTATGGTGTCGATCGATGGTGGACTTAAACAGTCTTTAAAAACAAAGTAAAACTCGAAATAAATAGTAGTGTAAGCAAAAACTAAATAAAAACTTACTAAACAGTGGGTTGTCTCCCACTCAGCGCTTGGTTATGGTCTTAAGCTCGACGTTTGAACTGTCTGACTAGAATGGAGGTGAAACAACACTTGGAAAACAAGTGTCTACATCTTCTTTGCTCTCCTGAAACCATGTACCAACGAAGCTTCTCATTGCCTCACCTCCTCTGGCTGTATCATTCTTCATGAACTCCTCATCAACCTCTACTGAATGTTTTCTCCTTCGTAGATTCTCAATACTGCGTCGTAGCATTCTAAGTCTGGCAGTTGTATTCTCTAATATATCCTCCAATAGCTGAGAGATATCTTCTTTCATCAGGCTTTGAGAAAAAGTAATCTCATCGAACCTGTCTTCTAATTTTTTTTCTGCTGGGGACTTCTGTCTGTCGAACTCAGTATCGATCGATGGCTTGATGTTTCCGTCGATCGATGTCACTCAGTCTGCTCCAATGGCATGCTCTGTTTGAACAGTATCCAAATCTTTCTTCATCTCATCCATGCGTGTAGTCAAACCAGTGAGGCACTTGTCTATAAGATAGTAGACATCATCAAGCTTCTTGTAGAAATCATCCAGTGACATCTCTTGAGCTTTGTAGATCTCATGCAAAATATCATCAATCTCTACTCCGTTGTATGTCGCTTGCTTCATTAGACATAGTGATCTTTGATGCATGTTCAGGTAAACATATGTAGCTCTGCACAAACATAATAGCTCTCTCTAGAAATTCTCTGATGTCTTCTTCTTGCACATTAACGACTCTTCCGTCTATAGCTCGTGCATTACCATTCTCATCTCTGTAGATGCCATACTCCTCTTTCTTTTCCCAATGGAAAATTCTTCTTCAATCAACATCATAAGCTCTCTGTCCATTCTCTACATGACCGTCGTTCAATAGTGGGTTTATCCAATCGACCAATTGTGGAATTCCAGAACCAAAAGGGTTAGAGGTACAAAACTGGATCACCCCTAGAATGGTGTCGATTGATGCATGATGGCTGTCGTCGATCGATTTTTGATGTTTGGGAGTGTATATATCATTGTGGATTGGCACGTTCTTATGTTCCTCCATGTCCATCAATGCTTGTACTAGTGCGTCGATCGATGGCTATTGTTCAAATAAATTTCTCGATCCAGTAGCTATAACAAGGGAATCTGCTACATCCTACTTAGGTATATTTAGAATTCTCCCATAGAGAGCTCGTGCACGTCCTTCTGTATCTCTGAAAATTCCAAACTCATCTGGTCTAAGAGAACCATCACTCGTATTTTCTGCTCTTGGTTCTTGTTTTGGTTTTTGTCTGATATTGTTTGAAGGCAATGTGATGCCGTTGATTGATGCTTCATTATCGACTTTCGCGTTCATTACCCAGCCATGAATGCTCTCCCAAGTAGTAGAAAAGAGTTCCAGTCTATCCTAAAACATCACATGAAATTGTAGTGGGACTATGGTATTGTTAATCTTCACTGGAACATCTTTTACCATCCCTCCTGAGTTAACGCTTGAGCAGTCTACAAAAGTGAAAGAATCATAGGAGGGTTCCACTCTTAGGTTCAGCTCCTCTGCCATAGACTTTGGCATGATTCTCACCGATGATCCAGTGTCACAAATGGCATTGGGATATTTGTGGCCTTTGATGAAGCATGGGATCATGAACTTTCCAGGATCACTTTTTTTTTTCAGACAAGTCCTTTGCTTCATCTTCTCTCTGAGATGATTGAACATGATTTCTATATCATCATCTGTCTCCCTTGTTTCCCTGAAAAACATCCAAAATCTGTGAGTATAATAAACTTCATCAAAAGAGATATCTAAAGGAATTTTAAAAACTCTTTTAGCAAAGCTATCCATCTCCTTTTATTGGCCTCTCTACGTTGATGTTTGGGGATCTTTTGCTTCCTCTTTGAGTGTCCTTCATCTTTTCTATCGAGATCATAGCTTCAGATGTATTTTTATTTTGTTCTGAAATTGTCACGGTCGTACGCACAATTAAACTTGCAGGCAATCAAACTGGTTTCCTCATATGTCGATCGATGCTGAGGTCACACTATCGATCGATACGTACATCACTCTGTCGGTCGGTGCTTGGACGTCTCTGTCGATCGACGTTAGTCGATTTACACAAAGCCACTGATACTGCAGGCTTGGTGTCGAATGAGAAGTGCCTTGTGACATGGAATTTTCCATACGAAAATCGCTTTCTTGGAGCTTCTCTCTCTTAACTTTCTGCCAGAAATCATCATCAATCAATGCATTGGTGTGGTGCTTTTTTCCAGTCTCTATTTTCTCCGTAATCAAGCTCTCATGCCTCCTAATGGTTTTGCTCGTCTGTATCACTTGATTCTCCAACTTCTTCACATGGGTGATGAGGTTTTCGAACTTGGTATTCAGGTGAGGTACATACCATCCATTTTTCCACTGAAATCCACGGTCACCTTATGTTGTCCCTCTAAAACAATGTCAAACATCGCTTTGATCTTGCTTTCTTGAGCTTCTGGAGGAGGATTCTGTAGTAGGAAGATCCATAAGTTCTGTTGTTGTTGAAGGGCTTTGGCTGTGAACTATGATTAATGTTACTCCTTTGACCCGTCTCATTGGAGTTCCTATTGAAACTTGGATTCCTTTGTCTCTAGAAACCATTCCCATCGATGTAATTCACATCCTCTTCTTTAATCTTGTCCTCTCCAGACTCTATTGCTTCAACTTCCGCAAAAGTAATCTGCTTCTTGAAAAACCTTTGAACACTATTCAGCTTTTCCTTGACTTCTTCAATCTGCTCCTTGCTCACAACTGGGGTTGATTTCCTCCTTTCAAAATATGTGTTCTTTGTACAGCTACTTGATGTCAGATTCTCAATCAATCTAGTAGCTTCTTCAGGACTTCTGGTGCTTAAGTATCCCTCACTGGCTGTGTCCAAGGCCATCTGATACAGCAATCCAATACCTCTGAAGAAAGTGCTAAGAAGCTGAACTACGTTGAACCCATGATGTGAACAATATCTCTGGTATGATTTGAATCTGATCCAAGAGTTTCTGAAAGAGTCTGAAGTTTCTTGTGAAAAAGTAGCAATCTTGCTCCTTAGATCTTCTGCTCTCGCGTGATCAAAGAAGTTACACAAGAAAGCGTTCTTGATGTCAGTCCACGATGTCAGGGATCCTGGCGGTCGCTGCTTATGCCAATATGAAGCTTCTCCAGCAAGTGAGTACTTGAAGAGGTTACAGAAAAGATAGTCATCAGGGACTCCATTAGCTTTAATAGCTGTCACTAGATCCTCAAATCGCTCCAAGTGATCCATAGGTGCTTATGTCGCAACCCATGGTAAGACATATGCGCTACAAGTCCGAAGAAAGTGGGCTTGATCTCAAAATAGTTTCTCTGGGGATCTGTTGGCGTAGAACTGGTCTGGACAGTTGTAGTCAGCCAGTGTTCTTTGAGCAGCTTGGGTATTCGCTTCAGGTTGAGCTACTCCAGCGTCTGCTTCTGCTTCTGTATCAGGGATTACTGCCCTCTGATCTTCTATCTTTTGACCTGCTGCATTATATAGATGAATGTTGAGGTCACGCAAGTTTCCATTCTCATTCTGAACCAATATTAAAGTTGCAACCATCTGAATTCGTCTCTTGTTGTCGATCGATGCGGGTACACTTCCATCGATCGATGAGGTGTGATCGGTATTGGTCGATGCTCGAGTTCTGATGTCGGTCGATGCTATCCGTAAAGAAGTGTCGGTCGACGCTGAGTAGATGCCGTCGATCGATGCTTGTCGTCTTTCTTTGCGGATCGTACGTTTGAGTTTCTCTGGGTCTGAGAATAGTAGTTCTTGTCCTTTATTGCTCCTGGTACTCTTTTGCATGTACCTGAAAAACAGAGAAAAAAAAATTAGTAACTTGAAAGTAAAAACAAACCTAGACAATATATTAGAAATTAAATCTAGCAGCGATCAATGCTCCCCCGCAACGGCGCCAAATTTGACATGGTGTGTTTATTGTTCTAGCAGGGTATGGGTATCCTAAACAATTAACTATCAAATTAAACTTAATGTTGACACACAAATAAAACTCTTGCCAAGAGAGATCATATGTAGTACTTAGGGATCAAATCCATGGAGAGCAATGGCACACAATAGATTTCTTAATTCTAAAGACTAAGCTAGGTAGATATATATAATAGTAGCAATTAATCAGTTTAACGAAATATTCTTTATCAGGAAGTATAGATGAAATATGATGATAATGCAAATATGGAAATATGTTATTAAACTAACTAAACGCAAATGTAAATATGCTATACCTAGGATTTCAGGCTTAATGGATTATAGGGAATAGGAGGCACACAAATGCAAATATTCTAGAACTCAAATATTAATTATTCTAACCCTTTTAACTCCAACTCTAGTATGCGAGCAAAAGGAAAGACCATCGATCGACGGCTAAGGCCTGATGTCGATCGATGGTGAAATCAGAAGGAAGTGTGAACGAGATTTGATATGATCACCAATATAAATCTCCCTAGGGAGTTATGAATCTTTTTCCCTAGAAACCTCAAAGCTGTATTAGAAAACTAAACTCCCTGGAACACCCCTCTCTGTGTGTAATACATAAAGCAAAATATAAAGCCCTAAAATCTAGGTCAAAACTCGTCCAGGGTATCTTCATTATTTATCTCTAACTTTGGCTTGAGATCAGTTGTCTGTGAATTGGTTATCGAGCGATGGCAGGTGTGCAACATCAATCGATCTTGGTTTTGTACCATCGGTCGATGACAAGGTTGTGTTGTCGATCGACGACTGTCTTGTACTTCGACTCTCTAACTGATCAACTATGGATTCTTCTCCTCTAAATGTTCCAAAAGCTCCAAGTATCTCCATATATCTCCACAACGTACCTTGACCTGTAAATACCCTAAAACATAGTATAGACACACACCCTAAATAGAACCTATAACATGACCTGAAACTGGTAATAAACAGGCTATATCAGTTATCCACATGCACCCTTTCGTCCCAAAGCCGCCTAACACGCTTGCCCACGTGCCCTATCTCAGCTGGCCCATTTCGGATCCGCACCTGATCCGACCATCGGTCTGATAACCGTCCCAACCCAACCAGCTGTCTCAGCCGTTAAACACTCCACCAAGCGAAATTGATCTCTCTGGTAGTTGGTCCATCTAACTAAGCTGGGTCCACTAGCTTATCGATCTGACTTAGCTTACTGAAATCAGCCTGAACTCGGTCCAGCTCGCCCCAAGCTCTGTCCAGCTTCGCCCAAGCTCTGTCCAGCTCGCCCAAACTCGACAAAGCTTAATCTAGCTCGTCTAAGATCTTTCCTTAGCTCGTTCCAGCTCTTTTTCCCTCTTTCCCTTGTTTTCTTGGCTAAGTCCCAATCATCACTCGGACGTAACCCTTTATTCAAACCATGGAACGCTTTCCTTTGTGTCTTACGACCGGCTTGTTCGTTCCCTCGTCCCATGGTCTTTCCCAATGATCCTATCTAGGATCGGGGATGCTACAGGGATAAATAGCTTGACGATTCAGCATTAAGAAGCTACCTGATTTGGATTTGTAAATGGAACCTCCCCCTCTCGCGAAAATGGGAGGAAAGAGGGAGAGAGAGAGAGAGAGAGAGAGAGAGAGAGAGAGAGAGAGAGAGAGAGAGAGAGAGAGAGAGAGAGAGAGAGAGAGAGAGAGAGAGAGAGAGAGAGAGAGAGAGAGAGAGAGAGAGAGAGAGAGAGAGAGAGAGAGAGAGAAGAGAATGCGCTGCCCCCACTGAAGAGAGAATAATTTTTATTCGTCACGTACTGAGGGGAACTTTCAACATTAATCATCTATATCAAGTGTATAAGAAAAGATAAGAGTATGTGAGAATAAGCAAGAGTATGACTGAATAAATTTTCCCTCATTAAGAGTATATAAGATTATTCCTCTAACACACTCTTGAAAGATTCTTATACTATCCTCAACATTTTTTTCTCCTCTAAGTGTGTGGAGTCACTTGACTTTAGTCTCTTCTCTTTCACTTGTTTCTCACATCTACACATGTCCCCGGATATGGGGGAGAGATCTTGGGGTTGATTGGTTGGTATTGTAGCTTTATTTTGTTTGCTTTAGAAAATAGGTTGTAAGTTTTTTGGTGGATTTATTTTCAAAGCACTTTCTGTAGAAAATTTGTTTTTGAAAACTAACATATTTTCTTTCTAACTTTTTTATGTAGCTTTATTTTTTTAGACTAAAGTATGATTGCTTTATAAAATGATTTAGAAAATAAATGATTGTCTGTAGTAGGTGGATTACATCTCCTACTAGGCTCGCGAAATAGCCAGCCTGGCACATCAAATTCGAGTCATTAGGCTCGGCTCGTGGCTAAAAGCGCTCGACGTAGCTATAGACTACCTTTACCGACGAACACCACTCATGGCCGACTTATTGAAATGACCAAGGATGCTCGGCTTGGAGACTTTTTTCATCGGCATGTACATTCGTCCTGGCGAGTAAAGGCCCATTAAGACGAACTGACCTAGGGTATATAACTGACTATATAAAGAGGAGAAGGGGAAAGGAAAAAAAGGGGGCAGAAACATACACACACACTTGGTGGCTAGAATTAGGGTTTTTATTTCTCTTTTATATTCTGCCAACTTGTACTTTCCCAGCGAGCTCTCCGAGGACTGGCCATTTTTGTCACCGTGTATTTCCTCTTTTAATATCGACAAACGCATTACCGATCTAATAAATGCCTTTGTGATAGACCCACCGACGAGTTTTGTCTTTCTTAAACGAGCTCGACCACAAAGCATAAATAAATCCGATGACTCACACCAGCTCCACTTCCGGGAAGGACCCGTAGCCTACTCCGGAAGCCGCGCCACAGGCCACAACATAGTTCATGGACATCGTTGTGGCACATCTCGCACAACATGAAGAGATCCAAATAGCGACCAACGCGCAACTGGCCGCCCTAGTAGCCGCTCTCACCCTCCCCGCCGGCGCGACCAGTAATCCTCCGACGATATGTCTCCAGCTATTTCACACGAACACGACGAAAAAAATCAAGGAACGCACTATCGACACCTCAAACCCCTTACTCATTAAAGAATCTCAAAACCAAGGAGGGTCAGATCCCGCGAGTGTTCAAGAAATCATGGAACTTAAACTCTCTCTCTCAGAGATCAGCACGAAGATTCATCACGTTATGAATTCTGCTCCACATATCAACTGGGTCCTTGACATGACTTCCACAACACCATTTTCCTGCCGCATAAGCGACGTACGACTCTGCTCCACAGAAACGTTTCGTCTGCCCTCTTACTCCGGCTGGTCAGACCCTACAGACCATATGATGGCTTTTAATATAGCGATGGGAAGGCCCAAATTTGCCAACGATGAAAAAGAGGCCGGGTTTTGCCAGCTGTTCGTCAAAAGTCTAATGGGTCTGGCATTATCCTTGTTTTCACACCTCCTAGAGAACTCTGTCGACAGCTTTCGTGACCTGTCAGTGGCCTTCTTAAAACATCACATAATATTCACACGGCAATGAGCAACCGCCTCCGACTTGTGTTAAATGTCCAAATCTTCCAATCAAAGTCTACGTGATTTTATCGTCTCAACCGTTAACATCCCTGATAATATCGCAGTCGATGCCTTGAAGAGCACACTATGGGTTCATTCTAAGTTCCGTGACGATCTATATCGACCTCCGACATCTTCTCTTCAAGACGATATCGCCAAGTCCAATAACTTCATCCGTATGGAGCAGGGTAACCGAGCGATCCTCAACAAGCATAATGCATCAAAGCAGGCCCCACCAAAAAATAGCCGACATGCGACAGGAGCCACACCAGCATATTCCCGCCGAGATAGGAGACCGTAAAAAGGTTTTCGTCTATCTCGTCAACGAACACAATCTACCCGCTTCTACGGTTGTCGTCCGGGAGAAAGGATGGAACCATTGGGAGAGAGACCCTTAGCACAAATCTCAGACCTCTCCCATTTCTTCAAGCTCAGTCGATCTAACCAAGTATTGCGAGTATCATAAGATCAAAGGTCACAATACAAAGGAGTGCAAGCAACTTTGCGAGGCATTGATCGGGTCCTTTAACAGTGCTAACGCAAAGATCGAACCTCCAAAACAAAGACCAAACAACAGCAAAAGTTGGAGTAAAAATAAGGAGAAAAGGACCCAAAGGCCCCCCGGAAGAGCTTTGCAAGGTGAACCTCGCGATAAGGGAGAAGAAATCGCACCACCAGAACGAGAAAAAGGCGATACCTCAGCCGATGAAGAGAAACCGAGAAACCGCAAGCGCATCAAAGTAATGGGGATCTCATCTTCCATGACACCTTGACAAAATGGGGATCGACATGCGCGACATGAAGCCTTCATCCCGATCTTTGACTGGCTTCAATGGTTCTTCCGAATTAATGCTAGGAACGATCCGTCTTCATGTGTACGCATGCGGAGTCACCCGCACAGTCAAGTTCTCCGTCATAAGCACAAAGGCTCCATACAATGTTATCATCGGAACCCCGTGGATACACTCTATGAAGGTGGTCTCAAAAACCTATCATCAGTGCGTTAAGTTCCCCGGCCCAGACGGACAAATAAAAACTCTGCAAGGAGATCAGCAAGGCGCACGAGATCTCTTGATCGCCACCTTTAAGTTACAACAGTCAATGTCTCACGTCAACTCAATCTCCAAACCAACCAACAAATGGGCCCATGTCAAAAAGTCTTACCCACAGAAAGAAGAAATTCTGGAGGTTTCCATCGACGACGCCAATCCGAGTAAAGTCATCAGGGTCGGCGTGTAACTGCCCAACGAATTACAAGGAAATATAGTCGCCTTTCTCAAACAAAACGCATCGACGTTCGCTGGATGACATCAGATATTCTCGGTATCCATCCAGCTGTCATCACACACGAACTAAAAGTGGACCCCACCTTCAAGCCAATCAAGCAAAAACAATGGGAGCTCGGTCGAAAAAGGTCGAAAGCAGTGAACAAGGAAGTTGAGCGACAACTTAGAGCCGGCTCAATCACCGAGGTTTGCTACCTAGAATGGTTCGCAAACCCGGTGGTGGTAAAGAAAAAGAATGGGGAGTTGTGTGTCTGCGTTGACTTAACCGACCTAAACAAAGCATGTCTGAGGGATAGCTATCCGCTCCCCCATATCGACAGGCTAGTCGAGTCGACAGCCGGAAACGAGCTCCTTACTTTCATGGATGTTTTCTCGGGGTACAACTAGATCATGATGCACCCCAACGATCGGGAGAAGACAACTTTTATCACTGATCAAGGGACATACTGTTACAAGTTATGCCCTTCAGCCTAAAACGCAGGTACAACCTACCAACGACTCGTAAACCGAATGTTCGTTGATAAGCTGGGAACCTCGACGGATATACATCAACGATATGCTGGTGAAATCACTTCGTGCGGCAGACCACCTTGAGCACCTGCGGGGCTGTTTCAAAACGCTCAACGACCACAGTGTGAAACTGAATCCAGCTAAATGCACCTTCGGCGTTATGTCGGGTGAATTCCTCGGCTTTATCGTCAGGCAAAGAGGGATCGAGGCCAAACCCAAACAGATATCCGCGATACTTGATCTTCCCAACCCAAAAAATAGCAAGGAAGTTCAACGATTAACCAGTAGGATCGCAGCACTGAATCTATTTAATCTCGATCGACGGACAAATGCCTTCCCTTTTACAACCTCCTACGGAGAAATGCGAGGACACATTCATCCAGCATAAGCGATATCTAACCTCACCACTGGTACTATCCAAACCGGAAAACAGCGACATACTCTCACGCTACATAGCTGTCTCTTCTACTGCAGATAGTAGTGTCCTCGTCAGAGACGATCACGGTGAACAAGAGCCGATCTGTTATACGAGTAACCGTATGACCGATCCTGAGACGCGGTATCCCACCCTTGAAAAGATGGCCCTCACTGTCGTCACTTCCACAAGAAAACTCAGGCTGTACTTCCAGTCCCATTCAGTTGAAATACTCACCAACCAGCCGCTGCGCACAGTGATGCAGAACACTAATCGGTCTGGCCGTCTATCTAAGTGGGAATCAAGCTCAGTCAGCATGACATCGTCTATAGGAACCGAAATGCAGCGAAATCACAAGTGTTGGGCGACTTCATAATTGAGCTATAACCATAGCTCGAACAAGACCTTATTCCCCCAAGTTTTAACTTGATCTTGCATGTGGATGGCTCCTCTTCGGCCAAAGGCTCGAAAGCAAGAGTTCAACTCCAGTCACTCACTGGAGAACTGATCAGGAAGTCATTTGTCTTTGGTTTCACCGCTTCCAATAACGAGGCGGAATACGAATTCCTCATTGCCGGACTCAAACTAGCCAAATCTGTGAAGGCCAAACGACTAATCGCTTATTGCGACTCGCAACTCGTCACAAGTCATTTCAATGGCTATTACGACATGTGAAACCAGCGAATGGATTCTTATCTCAAAGTTTTCCAAGCCCTTGCAAACGACATCGATTTCTTTGAGCTCACGAAATTCCCATGAGGGGAGAACATATGTGTTGATGCCGACATGGCTTACCCTATGAAATCGTCTCTGAGAATGGGACTCAGTTCATGTCGAGGAACTTTAAGAAATTCTGCAAACGATGGAGGATCCGCCTCAGCACCTTGACACCCCCAAAATCCACAAGGAAACAGCCAGGCCAAGTCCTCGAACAAGCTGATAATCGACGACATCAAGAAACTCCTTGACTTGAAGAAAGGTTTATGGTCCGATGAACTCGATGGGATCGTGTGGTCACATCAAACAACGCCTCGGGGAGCGACTAAAGCCACCCCATTCTCTTTAGCATACGGAGTCGAGGTGAGGGCTCCAACAGAAGTCAAAGTCACCAGCTTAAGGCGCAGAAAGATTCCCCACCTCGACGGACTCAATCGCGACATGCTGCTTGATGCCTTGGACCAGATAGAGGAAAGGCGCAATCAAGCACTACTCCAGATCCAAAACTACGAAAACCAAATAGAGAGATACTACAAAAAAAAGTGTCAAGTCTCGTCCTCTCGGTCCCGGTGACTTAGTATTGTGCAAGGTGTTTGTAAACACTAAGTTATGGAAAGCAGGGAAGCTCGGTACAAACTGGGAAGGCCCTTACAAAATCACTCAAGTTATCCAACCTGGTGTTTACCGACTAGAAACGTCGCAAGGGGACGCAGTACCATGAGCATGGAACTCAAACAACCTTAAGAAGTACTATCCCTAGAAAACACACCCCAACGAGTAAATACCTCTCCTCCTTTTTACGCCAATACGAAAAAAGAGTAAAATACGCCCAAAAGACCACTTTTAGCCGATACAAAATATAGTAGATGCACCCAAAAGGCCACTTTCACTCAATCAAAACGAACTTCAAATGGGTTGATCCTCTCCCCAGGGTATGTAAGCATCCCATTAGGGTCCAGCTATAACCAAAATCAACCGATTATCTTCCCTTTCTAGGGAAAAGCTCTAACTAGGAGGCATACCGACAAGGATGAGTAAATGCATTTTACAGCCACTTTACGAACTGCCTCTCAAAAGACAACGATGCTAACAGTCGGGCAGTGCAAAATATGCTCAGCTTTGGACCACGTACCAGCACTCGCACCCGACGAACGGATTCGTCCTGATCAAATATGTATATGAGGGTCCTAACTATGTCAACTTACGATCGATTGAGCCAATAATTTTTGTCTCTTTGATAATTTTTCATGCAAGAACGGGAACCATTATTGTCTATAAGGCGCATCAAAGGCATTTCAATAATTCTTGTCGACAAACGACTAAACGAATTACTTCGAATAAAAGGTTGCAAATTCTAAGCCCTAACTACAGCTTACCAGAATGACAACCCAACAAGCCAAAAATACTTCGATAATTCTTATCGACAAACGACAAAACGAATTACTTCGAATGAAAGGTTGAAAATTCTAATCCCTGATAACGGCTTACTAGAATGATAACCCGATGAGCCAAGGATATTGAGATAATTATTTTCGATAAAAAAACTAACGAATTACTTCGACCAATGACAGATAACGATAAATCCTAAGTCGTTATAAACGACTTAATGGGATATCAAGTCAAAAAAAAGTTTCCATTAAAAAAAAAGGGGGGGGGGAGAAACAGTTCAAAGCATACAGCGGGTCCCGTAGGACCAAGATAACATCAAGAGAGAAAAAAAGGCGAAACAACATCAACATCATATACTAGTCCTGGGCACCACCAGAACCATCCTTGATTACTAGCTTGTCTCACTTTAAAGAGTCCTCATGAGTATTTGTTGCTTGTTCATGCGGATTCGCGCTCTGATGCTCTTCGAATTCCTCCTCTTCCAAAGACCCTAGCATGGCCTTGTCGCTCTCCAGTGGTCCGTACGACTTCTCACCCGAGCCTCCCTCTTCGGTATGATCTGATCCTCCATCATCTCCCAAGGTATTTGAAACTTCAACAATGGCTTCCACCTCACCCTTCGAAATCGAAGTCGGGCCCCCCTCTTTACTACTGGGGTTCAGCTTGTCGCCAGCCGATGGATCCTTGGGTTGATCACCTGTGGGCTCCCCGAGAGGATGGCCGGGTCAGGAGATTGGCGGCTGTTCCAGGATCTATTAAATCAACATTCGATCCAAACTCATCCAATCCAGAAAGAAGATCCTTATAAAGGAAAGGCGACACGAGAATTAGAGGAGACAGTGAAAGATCAGAATCCAAGAGCTCTTCGATATCCAGACGGGTAGCCTCTAGCTCGTATTTCTTCTCCTCACTGAGAAAGAAATCGATCGTCTCTTGCGGAATGTCTTTTCCTTTTCCTTTGAGCGCCTGAAGACTTTTTCTCGTCCCAAACGCTTGGATGTAGAGACAGAGCGCGGTGTCGAAGGTGTCGTTGCTTGCGGGACTCCCGCTCGCGGATATTGTTGAACCGACGATTAGCCTTAGCAATCATCGCGTTTTGCACCCTGATCCATTCTGCACCCTGATCACCTCGAAGCTCCTGAATCCTTGAGCCAAGTAAACTCCACTGCATGCCTTTCGGCAGCATCAGCATTCTCCCGCATGAAGTTCCTCCAGCGCGGTCCTAACAGCCGGCAGCTAAGCCTCCAGTCCATCAGCCTTCTTTTTCTGGGCCTTCCTCCCGCTGTTTAAGCGGTCTCTCTCCCGAGACAAAGTTTCCAGGTCCTCCTTCATCCGAGCAATGTGCTTGCCCCTGGACTCGGCCCTCTTCTCCGCCTTTCCCAGCTGGGCGAACGTCTCCTTGAGAGTGGAGTTGTACTTCTCGACGAGGTAGTTCATGCTCCCATCGCTCTACACGGCAAAATCAGGGAGTTAAAAGATAAAATATAGGGAAAATAAGAACAAAGAAGCCAAGAATGCTTACCATCAATTTTGAACGGAAAGTGTCGACATAGGCATCCATGAACATTAGGCCAAAGACGGCCGGAAGATCGCTCAGCCCACCCCTGATTTGACAAACCAGCTCGGCGCATTTGGCGTCGTTGTATATCAATGGAGTGTCTGCCTCGTAGGAGAAGTGGACACGATCGGGAAAGCCACCATGGACCTTCGAACGAGTGCGCCCTACAAGCTCGTTGTGTGCTTCCGAACCGCATTTTCATCATCTGAGTTCGTGTCGCGGTCTCCCAGTTTATCCACACACGGAATCTCCGAAGCCGACTCCAGAGCTTTCTTCTTCTTCCTCCTCAACATTAGCTGATCCTCGGGGGAAGCGGTCTCTCGCTCAAGCTCTTGAGCCAAAGATTTGTGACCTTCCACTGGTGATGTCAGGTCACCCGTCTTTCCTTTCACCACTAAGGCCGTCACTTCCTCGACAACGCATTCAGACTTTTTCTCGGCCGACCTCTTCTTCTTCTTCTTAGGACGCTCCTCCGACTGAATCCTCTCCCCAGCCTCAGACGCATCTTCTCGGCCCTCTGCAGTGGCCGAATCCTCGTGTGATCTCTTTTTTCCTCTCATGGAGGCATGAGCTTCCATGTTAAAGACCACAGACTCCCAAGTCGCCAATCTCCAGAACGGGTTATGTTTGAGGGCTCGTTGGGCTTGAACCGTCCAAGCCAATCCCATCGAGAAGCGACATCAGGCCGGCAGAAGATGACCCTAACTTGTCCTTGACCAAATCACCGAGATCTGGCAACTTCTTCATTTCCTTGCCTCTCTTCACTTGTTCATGCTCCCCCTTTGAAAATAGTGATATTCTCTTCTTGCCTGGGGCGATTATAGCAGGAAGATTGGAGTTTCAGTCACCTGCAAATACCAAGAGCGATTAGGAGACTTATAGAGGACCGAGAAGTCAAAATTTGAGAAACATTTACCTTAGGCAATACGGTCAAGGGCACGACGAAACCTATCTTTGCTTATATCCAACCAACGTTGATGGCTCAGTGCGGCTAAAGCTCGAGCAGTATAGAGAAGCCTCCTGGGAATTCGACGGTGTTTGGATGGTTGACTGCACGACAAAACGAAAATGGCTAAGATGACATGAAAGAAACATACAGTCAAAAATAAAAAACAATCTACCGATACACCAATTGAAAATGACCCTGAATTTGTCACTCGGGGCTCCTCAAACGCGTGCTTTTCCGACTTGACGTAGAAATAGGAACACTGCCAGTTGGGTGTCTTGTTCTGATCACCCGTAATTATGTTATACTTTGGCCTCATTTCACTGAGTAATTTGGCCTCATTTCACCGAATAAAGACCCTCCGGCATAGGTTTTATGAAACATAGCTCTTCGAAAGCCCACACATTTAGGGATCTGTTGATTTCAGCCGCCATTACCATCAGCATGACAGCGATACGAAATGAGCCATTCATGAACTGACTAATTGTGACATCCTGACCAAAAATGTATGACGTAATCAGTCAGGGGAAAGGAAACGGGAGATTGGTGTCTTCCTCGAAATACAACTCGTACACGCATTGGTATCCTTTTTGTGGCGACCAGGGTCTTTGATCTTCAGCCGGGATGAGAAAAGTGACCCCTGCAGCGTGGAACTTCCTTAGCAGGTTCTTCACGCTCCCTGGAGTCGACTGATTCCCTCACACATTTACCCAGGATTACCCGCTCATGTTTGTCGGGAGAAGCAATTTAGGGGGTACGTCTGGGAGTTCGCCAAAAAATCCACCCGAATAGTAGCACGTCGGACGAAAGTCGGGACGAGATGGTGAATCCTCTGTATCCTCAAGGGAATCTGTAGACGCGTTCCCATCATCATCACTTCCAAACAGTCGCTCCGCGTCATCCACAAGAATCCGCTGCGACAAATCCAGACTCGATGTGTCCATCATCGCGTCTGATGAAGCACACTGAACTGGTCGAGAGTCTCCTCATTCGCTGTTGTGCCCTTGACGGGACTCGAGGCGGTGGCGACTGCCTGACCTTTCTCCTTCTGAGACAACTTCCTCCTAGACGACATGATTATCGACAAAACGATATATATTCTACAATAAAATCTAGAGAGAGAGGCAAAGAGAAGAGAGAGAAGTACCTTAACGCGCAGAGAAGAATGAGGGAAGGTCGCCTATTTATAAGAAAAAGGAGGCGCGTCTCCCTAAGACGCAATAATTAGGTTTAGCAAGGCCTAAATGGGCCATAAAGCCCTTCAACTTTGCGATCTTTCGCCTTCCCGGAATAAATGGGCTTGGAGATCCCATCAAATGCCCATCTTCTCCTTGTCCGTTTAGCTCCCTGAACGTGACTCAATTCCAAGTCTCGTCGAACATCCAATGTCTCTCGCAACGTTTCCCCTTCCATATCGACATAAATTGAATGGAAGCGATGTGATCCTGAGCCAAACGACTTAACGCTCCGAAGGGATCGTCTCCTGGCCCTGTGGAAATGCCCGACTACGTGCCCTCGACATATCTCGAACATGGATGAAATCCTGTCATATCGCCCGACAAGGCGACAAAATGACCACCAATTTAGGGGATAACAGAAAACGCAACAAATAAACCGGAACGAGCGACTATCCGCTTTCACGTGCCAGGCCACCTATTTCTGAACCAGGCACACAAATTCATTGGGATTAACTACGCCAATCACCACTGGACTGGGGGGGGGACTTATTGTAGGAGGTGGATTACATCCCCTACTACGCCGACAAAATAGCCAGCATGGCCCATCATATTCTAGTCATTAGTCTCGGCTCGCGGCTAAAAGCACTCAGCTTAGCTATAGACTACTTTTAGCCGACGAAGATCACTTCTGGTCGACTTATTGAAACGACCCAGGATGCTCGGCTTGAAGATATTTTTGATCGGCCTATCCATTCGGCCTGACGAGTAAACGCCCATTAAGACGAACCGACCTATGGTATCCAAACGGCTGTATAAAGAGGAGAAAGAGAAAGGAAAGAAGGGGGGGGGGGGGGGGGGGGACAGAAACATACACACACACTTGGCGGCTATAATTAGGGTTTTTACTTCTCTTTTATATTATGCCGACTTGTAATTTCCCGGCTAGCTCTCCGAACACCGGCCATTCCTCACTGTGTATTTCCTCTTTTGATATCGACAAACGCATTCCCAATCTAATAAATGCCTTTGTTATAGACCCACCGACGAGTTTTTTCTTTCTTAAACGAGCCCGACCAAACCGGTTTAAACACTGTCCAAGCACCTACAGCCATTACCCACCAGCCCCCTTCACTACTCTAGCTCCGTACTTCCTTCTTGACTTGGTCGGAATATATTGGTGTTTGCAATGGGCTCTCTTATAAATTGGCCCGAATCGTCAAACAATTGTTGGTTTGGGGGCTTTTTATATCCGGAAAGGGTTTAGTCTATACCTAGTCATTCAACCGGTCAACGGATTTGTGACGAGGCGATCGTTGAGATGGAAAAACAGCGTGAATAGGTAGGAGGGTCTTTTTATTTGGCGGCTAGTCTCTCAAATTCCATCGATTCCAACGGATCATTCATTCTCTCTCTACAATTATCTATTCTCCATTTTTCATTGGCCAAGTTTCTCGGAGATCGGGTCTCTCTCTCTCTCTTTGTGTCCTCTTCTTCGTGGATCTGTCTTGTCTTTGCTCGTTAATGGATAATGTGATGTCAATCGAATAGCACACAACGAAGAAAAGTTTCATTCCAATTTCATGGGGATTTGCTTTAGCGCTGAAGAGCAGTTCCAATTTTCTCAACAGCACAACTATCAGAAGAAGTCATCGGGTATATCTATCAATCAATCTGATTCCGATCTCTCTCTCTCTCTGAGTTTTTATTTATTGATACTAGGGTTCGGATTCTATTTTTATGCGTAAATTCATTCTGAGTTTCTGTGATTTTCATTTCTGGGTAAATTGATGATTTTTTTCTCTGGGTTGTAATGGGAAAAGTTTTTGTAATCTGTATATACTCTAATGTTATGTTCTTCACCTTTTTACTCAGGCAAAAATTCAGCAGTTTATCTAATGAATTCTGATTGTAAAGAGTCATCAGTTGGTGTTAAACCGAGTCCAAGTGGCTTGCCTTTGCCTCCTAAAAACATCAAAGATCTTCAGACAACTGCTGGATACGAAAATGTCGATATTTTCTCCTACCAAGAGATGAAAGTGGCTACGAAGCAGTTCAGGCCTGATTACATTCTTGGCGAGGGTGGTTTTGGTGTTGTCTATAAAGGAGTTATAGATGACACTGTGAGGCCCGGTTTTAACTGCACCAAAGTTGCCATCAAAGAACTTAATCCTGAAGGCTTTCAGGGAGATCGAGAGTGGCTGGTATTTAATTGCTTCTTTTCTTATGTCTAGACTTGAGAATGTGTGGCTTGATTCTTTCCTTCTTTTTTTTTTCTATCTGCAGGCTGAAGTTAACTATTTAGGACAGCTTAGTCATCCCAACTTGGTCAAACTCATTGGCTACTGCTGTGAAGATGAACACAGATTGTTAGTCTATGAGTACATGTCATTGGGAAGCCTCGAGAAACATCTTTTCCGAAGTAAGTTCTCACCATCATCTAAAACATGAACTTTTTAGAGGTGAAGTCTTAGTTTCTTGAAGAGGAGCATATGCATGGATCAAACATATCCATACTATAAATGGTTTATTGAGCCAAATGTTTCTTCTGTTGGTTTATACGCTTGCAGGAGTTGGATGCACTTTGACATGGTCGAAAAGAGTTAAGATCGCGCTAGACGCGGCCAAGGGTCTTGCTTTTCTTCATGGTGCTGAACGCTCCGTCATATATCGGGATCTCAAGACAGCCAACATATTGCTGGACGAGGTCAGCTTATCACCTCCTTTTCTTTTGGAAGTACATAGATATTCAACTTCTTCTTTAGTAGGTAGTTTGTATACAAAGGTATAGAGTTGTCAATGAAGCTCAAAGTCTACATTTCTCCAGTGACCTGGTTTTCTACTTTCTATCTCGCCCCTGAATGTTGAAATGCTTGTGCAGTGTTACAATGCTAAGCTCGCAGATTTTGGACTAGCAAAAGATGGTCCCAGAGGAGATCAAACGCATGTGTCAACACGTGTTATGGGCACTTACGGATACGCTGCTCCTGAGTATGTAATGACAGGTCTGTCTTCACATTGGTAAATTAAGTTCGCTACAAGCACCTACTGAAGTCATAGCTGTTTATGGCTCCAGCGTTGAAAGTGACCTTTTTAAAGTCATATGCATGTTGACATGATTATAACAATGTTATGCAAATGCTTTGTGAATGAGTCAAATTTTTTATTCTTGAACTTAGGACACTTGACATCCGGAAGTGACGTTTATGGATACGGGGTACTTCTCCTTGAGATGCTCCTTGGGAAGAGGGCGATGGACAAAAGTAGACCTTGCCGGGAGCATAATTTGGTAGAGTGGGCACGACCGCTATTGAATCACAACAAAAAGCTTTTGAGGATCATAGACCCTCGAATGGATGGGCAATACACCACTAAGGCGTTGATGAAACTAGCCGAATTGGCAAACCAATGCTTAAGCCAAAACCCCAAAGGAAGGCCCCTTATGACCCATGCGGTAGAAGTCCTCGAAATCCTCACGGAAGATGGCGATGCTCAGGGGGAAGTCATGGCTAATCTCCACAGCAGGGGCAAGTCTGTAACGTTATATGAAGCCGCTCCTAGTGATTCCCAAGGTACAAGAAACGTGGATAGGGATTGGCAGAGGAGGAGAAGACCACAAAGTGGTAGAAGCAAGAGCGAAGCCTCGGTTGACAATGACGTATATGTTTCTGCTCTCGTTCCATCTGATCCGAACGCTACCAAAACTTAAAAGACTCGAGACCGGAAGATTCAAAAGTGATTTGAGGATGTAAGATTAAGAAAGTTGCATGGCTTTAAGTGTATAAATAAGTTGAGTCTTCGTTTTGGGATATTTGTTCTGATTATGGTATAACAAATATTAGTGCAATATGCAATTTGTTCAAAAATCTTTGAAATTCAAATGAATTGTTTCGGTCAATCTTGAAACTCAAATGAAGGGGGCGCATTATATGGTGAACTACTACTATGCATAGGAACATCACAAACACAATGAAACTCTATTCTTTTAGGACATAACATGATGAGCCACTGTACACACATGTACGTGTCTCTCTACTCCTCTGGTATATAACGTTATGAGACATTGTATAACCAGCCGCTCACCTAAGGCTCAAAACCGGCCATGCACCAGGAGATGGCAGAGCAGGGCGGATCACTGGGACCCTTCTTACCTCTGTGAATGCTTCATTGAGTCGAGCTGCCTGACTCATCACGCGCGACACCTTCTGCAAAAATCATAAACACAACCCAACACATGATAATGGTAGAAGAAAACTCAGTTAGAACAGGTGAATAAGATGTGTGTGCTATAACAATCATATCAAATCTCAGTATTTGGTGTGAAGGTGATGCCATAAGGGCGGCCGAATAAGCTATTGTAAGTAAGGAACACATTAACTACGGAATCCATAACTGAGTTAAGCCAAGATGGGACAACCTTTGAACATAACCAAACTGCTTTGAATACTCCTAAAAGAAATCAATCTAGGCAAGCTATAAACCAATTTCAAGCAGAATGAAACCCCAAAGTACTGAACCAATCAACTTCAGTGTTAACATAGTGTACCTTCTCGTCGATTGCAACTTTAAGATGGAACCTTTGAGCTTTCTTTTTCATATGATAGAGTCTACGTCCCAAGAGAACAAAACTCATCACAGCTGCAGCCATGGAGACAGACCAAACAGGACCAATCTTAAATGCATAGTACTTGACCAGCACAAACGGCATCTTCCACCACACGGTCACTCTACTTTTACTTTCATCACCAGATCTCACAACAGCAGAATCTACAGCCACAACATCTGCACTAGCATCCCCTCCACTTTCCTCAACTGTTTCACTATCAGAAACAATCTCCTCTTCACCACTCCCAATCCCAGAGTCTCCAGAAACTAGTTCGTTAACCCCTGACTCAGACAAAGACTTACTCAAATCCTCAATATGTTTTTCAAGACCAACTTGGAGATGGTTTATTGCAGACCAACATTGGCTTGCATCCACGATATGTTCTTCGAGACCAACTTGGCTCTCAACTTGGAGATGGTCTGTTTCAGAGGAACACTTGCTTGCATCCTCGATATTTTCTTCACGACAAACTTGGAGATGGTCTATTTCGGACAAACACTTGCTTGCATCCTCAATATGTTCTTCAAGACCAGCTTGGCTCTCAACTTGGAGATGGTCTGTTTCGGACAAACACTTGCTTGCATCTTCAATAAGAGATTCATCGGCTACAGCCTCACACACGACGTTATTCTCATCAGAAGCTTGAAAATGACTCACCTTGACCTCACCATCAATAAACCCTAATTCGTTTCTGACACCAGCATCACCCGAATGATAAACATCCAACTGATCGAAACCCAAACCCACCGGATTCGGATACTCCGATCCGGAATCGACCCGGGAAGAATTACCAGATCCTATTATTTTCTCAGTTGTACGATGACCGGCAGAGAAATGATCAGAGACAATCATACCGTCATCGATTACACTTGCGCTTCTTGAATCTTTCTCCGATGTGATTGAATCTGCTTCGGAGGCATGAACGAGCTCCCAATCAAGCATCTCCTCTCCATCCATGGTGATAATGGAAGAAAAATTCAGATTCGAGTTCCCTAAAGCTGCCGACTCTGTCCTTTATCCATTTGCTAGAGACGAGCAAGGAAAGAACACGTGGAAACATATTAGTGGCTAAGAGTCAACGCATGCGTCTTTAAGATGACAAAGTATTTTTCTTTGGTTACCATTTTTTTTTTGGCTCAACAAACGACTTCCATTTCACCAATAGGTACACTCAGTTTGACTTCAACAGAATTAGACCACAAATGCAATGGTGAAGTCTAGTATCACTCTGAATCACTTACTTGGATTTCAACGCTACCAAATGAACCACCATTGCATTTTTCAACCACCACGAAACTGAGCTCCCTTCACGACTCAAAGTGATGCTCATCTCTTAGACCCCTTACTTTGACCACATGACTCGATAGCATCTACTAACACAGTAGCTAAAGCCTAAAAAGATACATTCATCACCAAGCTATGGACTCCTAAGATCAGATTTCTATGCGTATTCCAATACCATCAACTATTCCAATATGTTTCTTGTATTTGTGTATGCGAATGAAGTATAAGACAAACTCTCTTCTATTATCTTAAAGGAAAAACTCACTCAAAACCTTTAATCCCTCAAAACTCACACACAGTCATCATTGCTCGATGTATATTTTTTTTTTGACAACGAACGGCTGATCTATTACTCAAGCTTGAGGTGGTCTCGGAATCCAGACCGGAATAGAACAACCTACATACACCAAATCTCGATAGAAGGATCGAGCAGTCTTAGCTAGTGAATCGGAAAAACCATTATGTTTCCTAGGCACATAGACAATTTTAAATTCGGGAATACAAATCTGCAGGGTAGTGAGCTTTTCCAGCTCCGTTGAGAAGCTTGGCCAATCCTGCGGGTTCCTTAGCATTGATATCATTTCCTTACAGTCTGTCCCAAAGCTCTGACATGGCGAATGTTGAAGCATGTTCTCCATTGCCCACCGTAGTCCTTCCAGCTCAGAATGCAAAGCAGACTCCACTCTATCAAAATTACGCAATCCCATCAGCTGACCATTCCCCATACTATCCTGCCATACCCATCCACATCCGCTGTACTGAGCTGTAGAGGTCCAAGACCCATCCACCAGACAGATACTCCCCAGACTTATGATCTGGTTATCCTTACTCGTGTCAATTTGAGAGGGCAAGGGCGGTTGTTCATTAGCTTGATACCAGGCTAGGCATTCACTCTCTGCATATTGTGCTGTCTCCAATGGGTCTCTATCAATCCCTTTAAACAATTTGTCATTCCGAGCCTTCCAAATATACCAAATTAGCCATGGATAAGGATCCATGTCTACTGCCGGTCCACCTATGTCATTCTTCCTCCAAAAAAGATAGTCCATGTTCGCATATGTGCTCTGTAATGGGAATAAAGATGGGCTAGTGGGTAGTGACGATAATGCCCAGACTTGTTTTGCAGGAGGGCACAGGAAGATGGCGTGTGTGATCGATTCTTCTTGTTCTCCACAACGTGGACAGTAGTTATCACACCGCATGTGTCTATAATTTAAGATACTCGTAACAGCCAACTGGCTTGTTATTATCTGCCACATAAGATGGCACATCTTCTGTGGAGCGCGCACCTTCCAAACTTGCGCTTGTAATTTAGTAATACTAGGTTCACTAACTACAGGCATTTCTTCTCGTTTTAAGATATTCCTTGCCACCCAATATCCAGACTTGACTGTATATTGCTCGATGTATATATATATATAGATAGCTAAACATAAAATCATATTAGTAATATGCCTACAAATAACTCCTAAAAGCATATCTTAAATCATAAGTAGATAAGGACTTTGTTTAGCTTGCTCGGCAAGTCTTCAAGCTTTTTCCAATAACGTCAAGCTTACTCCAACATACTCCCCCTTAAGCTTGAAGTTAACTTCTGATGAATCTCTGACCCCAATCAGTTCTCTCATCTCTTTAAACTTAATTATCCCAAGTCCTTTTCTCAAGATATTCGACTTATACTTTTCCATTCTCGACGCACTCCCTTATGAAATGATATCTTCGGTGTATGTGCTTGGAACGTCCATGGAAGGCAAGATTCTTAGTAAGCGATACTGCAGATTTGTTGTCCACTCGAATTGTTACTCTCTTACACTCTTCGCCAACGATCTCTCTTAAAAGTTTTTGAAGCCATATTGCCTGTTTTGCTGCCTCGGTTGCTGCCATAAACTCAGCTTCACAAGATGATAATACCACACTATCTTGCTTCTGTGAACACCAGGTGATAGGGCTCTCTTCCAGATAGAATATATGTCCCATTACACTCTTTCCATCGTCAACGGCTATGTTAAATCAAATGTCGCTCTATCCAAGTAATCTTGTATTACTCGCACGTTTGTAGGTGAGACCATAGGAGAGAGTTCCACGCAAATATCTCAAAACCTGTTTCAAAGCCGCATCATGTGACTCTTTGGGATTGATCATATACGTACTAAGAACACCAATGATATACGAGAGGTTAGGATGCGTATGAATAAGATATTGCAAGCACCCAATACTTCTCCTATACTTCTTTTCATCAATGCCTTGTTCTTCACAAGCCTTTGACAACTTTAAGTTCATATCCATCGGCACATGATTGGAGTTACAGTCATCCATTCCCATCTCTAATAGAATTCTCCAAGCATACCTTTACTGAAGGTAGTTCAACGAGTGTCCAGGTGTGATTCTTTTCGATAGAAGTTATCTCATCTTCACAAGATTTTACCCATACATTCATGCCTTTTGCCTCGGAGAAGTCCCATGGATCTTCAATGATGGACAATACAAGAGACTCGCATTCTATTCGGCTAGCAGAATGTAATCCTACAAGTGCTTTGGTGTTGTCTTTACTCTCGTTGATCGTCTCAACTGAACTTGTTCCTGTGTATCATCTTCACCATCTGATATATTAATTACTTTAGTGTCAACAACCTGATCACTGCTGTCGACCTTTTCCTCAGTTTCTTTTGTTATTGCCGCATCGCTATGTTCCTTGGATTCCATGTTAGACTCGTTGGTCTCAATTCGCTAAGTCCTCTGTTTCCAAACTCCCCAATGTCAATGCTAAACGTGCCCGTATTAATATATTTCTCTTGATCGTTCCAATTCCAACTTTCTTCTTCCATAAACACAATATCACAACTTACACTGATTCTTTTGCTCGATGGATCATATAAACGATAAGCTTTAGTTCCTGGTTCAGTTCCATGGGGTAATAAAGCCCGTGACCTATCATCCAACTTCTTTTTATGAGAAGCTTCTATTCGTGCATACCCAATACATCAAAACACTCGCAGATGTCATATGTTAGGCTTACTTCCTTTAAATGCCTCGTATGGAGTTTTAGAAGAATGTTTCCTTGTTGTTGTGCGATTGATAAATAGGTAACATGTCTCACTGCTTCTCCCCACATATAATTTTAAACACTCATATGCTTCAAAATACTCCTTGTCATCTCTAATATTGTTCTATTTTGCCTCTCAACTATTCCATTCTGTTGGGGTGAGTATGGTGCGGTCAATTGTCTTTGGATGCCATTATCTTCACAAAACCCATTGAACTCCAAAGATGTAAATTCTCCTCCCCTATCGGTTTGAAAAGTTTTGATGGATCTCCCAGTTTCTTGCTTTACTATACGTTTGAATTTCTAAAAACTCCCAAATGCTTCACTCTTTTCTCTTAGTAACAACGTCCACATGTAACGGGAGTGATCGTTGATTATCACAAATACATACCTGTTTCAACCGATCGTTGGAGGATTGATTGGGCCACAAAGATCTCCATGAAGCAGTTCAAGTCTTTGTGAAGCTCGAAAAGTTGTTGCTTGAGTAAAAGGTTTCCTTGTTTGTTTACTAAGTAAGCAAGAAACACATGTATTCTTTGTGACTGCAATCTTTGGCGTTCCCGTGACAAGTTCTTTGTCAACCATCAGCTTTATTTAATCAAAGTTGATATGACCTAGCCTAGCGTGCCACTTCCTTGACTCGTTTGATGTTATCACATTTAGACACGAAGTATTCTCAGCTTCCAAAGCCACTTTGTATAGTCGATTTCTTCCTCTGTTTGTTTTGATCAGCAGCCTCCTATCACAATCATATATCGTTAAGAGATCATCCTTCATCCTGACCTCGCAACCTGCTTTCGTAGCTTTCTTCAAAGTCCGCCAGTATAAAGTATACATTTGACATAAGTTTCTTCATGCCATCTTTGAAGATAAAACCAATATAACCTTTTCCATTTATATCGATGCAAAAGTCATCACCAAACTTAACCTTTCCAGTAATTGTTTCGTCAACCGTGGTGAAATAAGAACAATCTCCCATCATGTGATTACTAGCACCATTGTCTAGATACCAGATATTGCTACTATCTAGAGTAGTTCGGAAGGTGCTAGGCTTTACCTTCTCTTCATTGAAAAATACCACTTCGTGTAGCACCAGTTCGTCGGCCTCATGCGTGTCTTGAGTCTCTTGAAGGTTTAGTAAACGATCAGGGAAATATGTACGATAGTGTCCTAGTTTGTCGCATCGATAGCAAGTAATTCTCTTTGCATCTCTTGTCAAGTTATAGCGGCCAGGGCCTCTTCCCTCGTCCGATAATATCTTCAAAAA
Source organism: Moricandia moricandioides (assembly GCA_905132885.1). NCBI lineage: Eukaryota > Viridiplantae > Streptophyta > Magnoliopsida > Brassicales > Brassicaceae > Moricandia > Moricandia moricandioides. Next base: position 93,354 of record CAJHQQ010001186.1, read on the forward strand.
CTAGTAGTCTTAAGGTCCAACACTTGCTCCAACGCAGCTACAATATGTATGTATTTTCTCCTGGGAAGGCATCTTAGAAACTTCTTGACAAGTTTTGATTCTTCTATTTCCTCTCCGAGTGCAGCGGACTTTGAATAAATATCCGAGATCCTGCCTGTGAAATTATCAATGGTTTTGTTGTCCTTCATCCTCAATCGATCGAACTCTGCCATAAGTGTTTGTAGCCGAGCTTCTTTAACCCTATCAGCTCCCATATGTCTTGTTTTGATTGCGTCCCAAACCTTCTTTGTTGTGTCCAATTCCCCGACTTGTAAAACCAGAGTTTCGGGAATCGATTGGACCAACAATGCCCTGGCCATGTCGTTCTTCTCATTGTCTCCTTCTTCACTTTCAATAATATCCCAGACCTTGTGTACTTTCAGTAGAATCTTTTTCTTAATTTCCCATACTGTGTAATCATAGAACTTAATATGGGACACTTAATCGATGATGATCCTGTTTCTTTCTTCGTCGTAGTGACCGTAAGATATCCCATAGTTTCAACTTTGATGCTCTGATACTAAGTGTTGAAACTATGAAACAAACATTTCTTGTATTTGTGTATGCGAATGAAGTATAAGACAAACTCTCTTTTATTATCTTAAAGGAAAAACTCACTCAAAACCTTTAATCCCTCAAAGCTCACACACACTCACCATTGCTCGTTGTGTACATATATATATATATATAGATAGCTAAACATAAATCCTAATCATATTAGTAATATGCCTATAGATAACTCCTAAAAACATATCTTAAATCATAAGTGGATAAAGACTATGTTTAGCTTGCTCTTCAAGCCTGTTCCAATAACTTCAAGCTTACTCCAACATCAACACCCAAAGGCGCGTTACCGGAAGAAGCTTGTATCCAATAGCGTTCACTTACTACAGTCCTCAGCCAAAATGGACATAGCGTCTGACTGAAACTAAACCTAAAAGACCATGTAAGACAAAGGCAAAGATCTACTCAGCTAACCATAAACTTCCACCGAATTCTAAGACATGTTCAGTCTGATGGTTCCAAAGGATATGAGTCGAGTCCGTGACCAACACCACCTTCGCCTGATGGCGCAATTCGGTTTCGATTCATAGCGCCGTCGGTAGTTACCTTGCTCCATGGCCAAAACCGGACAACAATCCGGAGTGAAAGTCAGATCGTGACAATGGAAAAGGTGGGCATATCTCTATTCAAGCTTCAAGAGAGTCAAGACTCGCAGCAAGCCTTCTAGCCATAGTTCGTCGCACCTCTCCTCCACCCATCTGACCACCTCACCAGAAGGTTAATCGGAGTAAAGGAGTCATCAAACCCGCTCCACGCACCATCGTCGAGAAATTCTTTCCCTAGATATGAAAAGGGAAAATTAGATCTAGGTCAAAACCTTCAATCCTAAACAACGACTCTCCCCTCCACAGCCACAACATGGTCTCATCGTCCCTCCAAACGAAATCGGTTTTCTTCTCTGTCACGCACAACACAACTCTGAAAAAAGACACACCATCGACAGATGAGCTTTCATATCGACTCATGTTTTAACTGGGGAAGAGGAAAGCAAAGTTCAACAGAGATAAGGGGTAGGGAACTCGCCTCCGGCGCTGCCAAGGCGGCGGGCCGGAGCTAGGGTTTGGTTTTGTTCCGATGTCGCGAGAGAGAAAGAGAGTTTTTTTTGGTGTTTATTTTTTTGTTTTGTTAAACAAAATTTCTTTGGTTATCATTTAGACCCTTATAAACTAGACCTGGTAATGATTCTTTTTCTAGTTTTTATATTTTAGTTTTTAGTTTGGGGATTGTTTCATTAATGTTAAATTTGAAAAAGGGTATCAAACTTGTGGTAAAATTGAAATTTCCCTATAATAATTCATATATCATCATTAATATAAAAAAAATAATATAATAGTAGTAATAAAAATATAATAATATATTATAATTTTTGAAATATTATTTAATATTATTTTAAAATTACATAGATTTTATTACTAAAACAAATCTTCAAAATTTTATGCCGTTTGTTTAAGAAAATGCAACCTTCTAATCCCAATACCATTAGTTTATTTTTAATTTCTACAACTTTTAAAAATATTATTTAGTTGTACGTTTTGATAATTATATATCTAACCAAAGTTTCTCTTGATTTTTTACAATTTCATTAATATTTTTTCAGCAAAAGAAATAGATAAAAAAATATTTTCAAGATTCTAACTATATATATATATATATATATATATGTGTGTGTGTGTGTGTAAAAAATATTTTTTTATCTTAATTTGAAAAATAATTAAAGTAAAATTAAAATTAATTATTGTAAAAAATAATAAATCAAAAAATTAATAAAATTTATTTGTAAATGAGATTTAAATTCTAAGAAAACATCTAATAGTTTGTAATGCCTTTGTACCATTCTCTCATGTGTCAGAGGAATATGAAGCCATAAGTCCCCCTCCCCCCCTGTTCCTCTACCAATTCGAGACATGTTCAGTCCTATGAGTCTCCCTTTATGTCCATAAACAGAAAACACACTCTTATTAGGAAAATAGAAAACTACATGCAACCAGTAACCGATAACACCAATAGTTCCTCAGCAACGATCCCAGTTTCCCTTCAAATTAATAAAGCAACGGAGTTGAATTGACTCACAGTGAGCTGGGCATGGTAGATGAACTCCGGATAACAAGAATTGATTCCAAACACACCCGTATGAGAAATCACAAATGTGACTCTATCATAATCATTCACATACTCTACATACTTATGGAACCTAGAGAATTCTCCAACCGTAATAATGTCATAATACACAAAATAATGGAGTAACAGTCGCTCTGGCCCTAATATATTTGTTCCTTTCAATCTCATGTAAAGAAAAAATATTTTATAAATGATGAACTGAAAACCAGAGGATATATTTTAATCCATAGACCCAATGAATGCTAACTTCACCTCTGTAAAAATAACCCAAACAAATCTCTGAAGCTCTTTTGTATAGTAAAAGATGTTCCCGAGAAAGATAAACAAATCACTTTGAGTGATAAAATCAAGTCCTCTATGCTTAGTACCGTAATCAGAGTGAAACTTTCCGGCAATAGTTAACGCGATTACCTTCCAAATATATTCGACCTGCCTTCAAAACATGATATTCAAATCCTTCATTGATGATGATTGAGGAATCCAAATAGTAAAGATCTTGAGCCAAAGTGTAACGACCCAAATCTAGGGCCCAACAAGGTTCAATTATTCTGCAGGAAACCATGGGTATTTCTCTTTTAGTTACTAGCATTTTACAGTTCGTTTTTCTACAAAACAATCTAAGCGTCCAAACGCTGCAGAAACCGAGCCATGGTTGAGATCAGAGACCGTACCGTCGCAACCACCATCGTTTAGGCCGAGATCAGACATCTCACACCGACACCCGAGCAAGGTAACCACCGAACCACCATGTGCTTTAGGTTTATTTTCGGTTGTTTGCTAAATCAATCATAACTCATCAACCGTGTTGTTTTTCTTGATTCTAAGGCCACCTTGTGTTTGTGACGTCGAGACAATTCCAGAGAAGGAAGATCAGCCGAATATACACCATCATGCGCCTGCACGCGCAGCTTGAAGTCCCACACGTGAATCCCACGCGCCACCGGAGCCACCGCACGTGTCGTCCATGCGCAACCGTCTCTGACTACCGTTCTCCGGAGCCGCCGTATTTGGCAACCGTCAGTCCGTCGCCATGAAGCTACCGCCGCTCATCCGTCACCGCATTTAATTTTTAGGTAAGCCGCCTCCGCTTTTGTCACCGCCGGCGACTGATCTCCACTGACTCGCCAGTTGACTCGCTGACTCGCCGGTCACTCGGAGACTCAGCGAGTCAACTCATTGACTGGTCAGCCAGCCAGTTTTGTTAATTGGTTATGGTTTAAATTGATTTGGTTCGTTTAGGGTTAAACCATTTTGGTTATTCGAATTAATTCGTATTTAGGTTAACCGGTTGCTTCAATTAAAAATAAATTCGGTTAAGGAAAATTGGATGGTTCAATTTGATTTCAATTTGGTCAAGGGTTGACGGGCTTAGGTCAGAGTTGACTGAGTTGACCATTGACCAGTGAGTTGACTTTTCTTCTTTGACTAAACCGCCGGTTATCCATTTTTAACCGTTCAAAGGGTGTTCTGACTCGAATATTCGCCCTGATTTAAGATTTGGAGTCTCTTTTAGTAGCTGGAGTTCATAGCTACTACTTTTCCACATTACTAAGGTGAGGGCTATACCGTTAAATCATGTACTAATGTAGAATTCTTTCTATCGTTATTTAGTTTCGAAACATGTTCCGTCTGTTTGAATCAGTCTTGCGTGATAGTTAGAAATTTAATGTAAACTAGAATAAGGGGTCTAGAGGATTCAAATTTGATTAGACTGTGTGATGTTAAGTGATGACACACACACACACACACACACACACATATATATATATATATGAGAGATCTAGACTAGCAAAGCATATGAGGGTGGGGATCGGAGATATCCGAGCTAGCGACGCATATTGGAGGGCTGGGGCTCAGGGACGTTTGGGCTATCAACCCATATTTTTGTGGAGAGTGGTGCAGAGACGTTTGCGTTTTGACACATAGTGGTTAAGGGCGGGGTGATGCGCCCTAAATAGGATCACTCTGGCGGATTGTAAAATGGATATGATCTTAGATGGATCGAATGAGAAATGATGGATTGAATGGTGACACAAGAGGTGCGGAATGACTCTAGATACTACCGATTTCGATTGTTGCTTGATATTACGCACAAGTCCAACAAAAGAAGGTTTGATAACTTGGAGATAACCTCACTAAGAAACCGAGAAATGTTCTAAGCAAAGAACAAAGAGATAAACTCATAAAAAGGGGAAACTAATTGCTTTATTTCGTAGCTATTAGGCCTTATTAATAGGATTACAAGTTGTAGAGATCCAAAGAAGAATGTCCTAAAACAAGACACTGAAAATAAAAACAAAGACTTAACTAAAGAAAGTCTTTGACTGAAACTTGGATTGCCTCTTGATATAGCCACGACCAGGATTTTATAAGGTGAAAAATATGCTCCTGATATGGGCCAATACATGTCCCCTTGAGGCCTGGTCGAAATCCATCTTTTCCCTTCGCCAATATTTGATCGGTTTCTCCATTTGGCCCAAACAAGTCTGTTTTAAAATATTTTTAAAACCATCAAGCCCAAGGCTTTCTTGGAAATTTAGAACATGAATAATCACCTTTGGCATGATTGAATTGTTCGTTGGTTCATCAGAAAGAAGGTTAGCCATTTCCAGCTTCTCGGATGGTCGAACCAGCTCGGAATATCGAACCTGCTTACTCAGCTTATCTAAGTGAGTGTCAGTCCTGCTCAGATCGTCCATGATAGTGTCAGTCCTTCTCACTTGAGTATTCAGCTCATCCAAGATAGTGTCAGTCCACCTTACTTGTGTATTCAGCTCATCCAGCTCAGATATATAAGTGTCACTTTGATGCAGCTCGACTAGCTTGCCCAAGTAAGTGTACTTCGTCCCAATTGAATTCTGGCTCGACCATCCATCTTAGCTTGGCGATTTGGTCGATGAATACACCCTGTGGGTCAATAAGTTCCATTTTCAGGTCGGGTTTCTTGCCTAAACTCCATTTCGGACGTTAGCGGATCGATACGATAGTCAGCACGATTAATACGATCGGATGGGGCGACACGGTCGGTACGATTGGCACGATCTGATGGAAAAACCTCGGTTGGATCGAGCTGGTCAACATAGTCACCACCTTGGCTGGGTATATGATCCGAACAGGTCGATGCCTGATCCGAGGCGCATCATTCCCTCCCTCTTCAAAAGGATTTGATCTCAAATCCATTTCACATGTTTCAAAAGGGAATGAATAAGACAAAAAAATTAAAATTAATGTAAAATTCTTTGAATAAATTTTTGGAAAGGAACTTCCTGAATGTATATATTGATCTCCTGGTCGCCAATGTTTGGGTTTGAAGCCGATTGAATCGATTAGCTTCCAACTGAGGCAAGTGTAGAACTGGTTTGGCCAGTTTTGGAGATTGGATCATAACTTCATAATTCTGTGGCCATTTCTACTGATATTTGGCTTTCTGGAAAGCTGAAAGATCCATCATGAATCCTATGATCGGCTTTGTCTCAGGCCACTTCTTCATTGGGCTTGAATCTTCTTCAAAAGTCTGGTACTCGCATATAGACGGACTGGGGAACCTCCGGTTTGTAAAAGTCATAACTTCTTCCTCCGTGAATCTTTTCTTGTATTTCCAAGCCTCAGTGAATCCCTGATGAGTTTTACTTCTAGGAAAATTTGATTCATGACAAAAGACCTTCTTGATGTTGAGATATTCTTGTTGGAATGAACCTCCGTCACTAGCATCTCCAACGTAGCCGGTTTGGACAGCTTGGTTGACCTTTGGTTCAGCCACTGATTTTATGGCCGCATCGATGCATCTAAAAATCTTAGACTTATGAGAAAATTATATGCTTCTGTTCCTGACACTTCTTTGAGACTGATCATGTTTATCCTAGACACTCAAAACAAAAAGTAAAATACCAGGATCATATGTGCAAGTCATGTACTTGTTCAAATTAGAAATCAAAGTTTCTTTCCCTGGAACATGTAGCACACATTTCAGCCTTTAAAAATTCACATCAAAATAAGTATTAAAGACCATAATGGTTTCAAGGCACAAAATAATATTGGGCATCTTCAAAACGTGCCTATCTTCCTCAAAATCAAAACAAAATAGAGTAAGTTCAGACTGAGAATCAATTAACAAAATCTCAATATGTTTTTCAGATAATGTGTTGTAAACCAAAATAACATCAAATCTCAAAGTGACACAATTCTTAATCAATGATCTCAACACAAGCCAAGGTCTATCAGTTTCAACAAACAAGATATCAAGCTTCAAAACAGATTAACAAAAATCGGATTTAACTCTAGGTGATTTCTGTTCCAGCAAAGTCTTAACCATGAATTCATCCAAGGCACAAGTGGATGCAAAAAAATTACCAATGATCAGTGCATGTCTATAAGAACTCAGATCAAAGTCATTTTCTTTGAAGAAGAATGAATCCAAAGATTTTCTAGCGCAGAAAATAGGTTGTTGCAAATCAAGCTCTAATGACTTTTCAAAATGATCAAAACCTTTGCTATGTTTCAAAAACTGATCAAAACTCAAAACAAGATCATAATTTATGTCATTTCCAGATTGAAACGTTTTTGATCAGAAATTTTATCAGGTTCAAACACTTGAAAAGAGTTAATCATGTTTTCAAAAATAGAGTTTGAAACACGAAATTCTTTAACTTTGCCAAAGCCAAAATGTTTCACATCTTGAGAACTGATCTTAACAAACATTTAAGGCAGAGAATTAATGAAATCAAGTTTCTCACAGTGCTCTTGAATGTTTGTGGACAAAAGCGTTGGAGTTGTGTATGTATCAAAGCAAAGATGTTTCTCCATGTTTATGGACGTTATGCTTGGTGCTTCCTCATCAAAGATTGGACAAAATTCGTCTTCTTCATCAAAGATGGGACCTAGACCATCGTCCAAAGGTATCCTAGTGCCAAGAAGCGGTCCTTGATGTGGGTACTTGAATGACTCTTCCTCAAAATCCTGTGAAACTAGAACAAGACTACTTGGATGCTCGGGTTCAAAACAGGTTAGTCCATTAGTCTCTTCATTATCAATATCAAACATAAAATCAGATTTTGGAGAAGGAAGATCACATTCATCCTCCCAAATGATCAAACTTTCCAATAGCTCTTCATCATATTCATCAAAAATGGGTAAATAATCTGAAAAATATTTTAGCTCTTTAAGTTTGTTTTCAGATTTACGTTGGGTTCTTCATTGATGAATATTGATGGTTCAACTACTGGTGCACGTGTGGTTGTGCTCTTCTTTTGGATCTTGCTGACGTCTTTGAGTGCTTTCATCATCTCTTTTTCGAAGTTGTCATAAAACTCTTGGACCTAAAACTGGCTGAAAAACCTCCATTGATCAGATTCATGTCTAGATGATTTGAAATGCTCCCTGCATCTTTGGTTTGGTATCTCCTGTGGTTTCCTTGGGGTTAACCTTTCCTGCACAGTAACAAACTCATCAAGAGTATTCAACAAAATTCGAGATGAAGATTTAGAGATAACATGCTGTTTCGATTTCTCGTTGCTACTCCTCCTTTGAGATCGATCATCTTATCCTCAAAATTCTCAACACAAAAGGTTAACATATAAGAATAATCCTCACACTCTTAAGTGTGTATCCTCACCCACACACGTGTTTCTCTCAGAAGTTTAGTGGTCATACAAAAGTCTCCTCTCAAACTTCTAAGAGAACAAATCAAGTAACCCAATGGCTTCTCCAAGCAAATAAAGGGATGAAACACAAGAGAGAAAGATAAGAGAATTGGTTTTGAAATCCGTATTATCCACTCCAAGGCTGGATTTCTCCTCAGCCAGCACAATTTCTCTTCCACCACCTAGCCAAATAAATCAACTTTTCTATTTCTATTTTTTTGATAGATATTTTTCTGTTTTTTTTTAATTGAAATGGCCTAGGTAAGATAGTGGCCCAGATATTAGATAGGAAGAAGAAGAAGAAGTGTTTGAAGAAAATATGGAAGATGAGAAAGATGGATAGACAATACCGGAAGAGTGGCTCTGATACCACTTGATGCACCCTAAATAGGATCACTCGGCCGGATTGTGAAATGGATATGATCTCAGATGGATCGAATGAGAAATGATGGATATAATGGTGACACAAAAGGTGCGGAATGACTCTTGATACTACCGACTTTGATTGTTGCTTGATATGACGCAGAAGTCCAACAAAAGAAGGTTTGATAACTTGGAGATAACCTCACCAAGAAACCGAGACATGTTCTAAGCAAAGAACAAAGAGATAAACTCATAAAAGGGGGAAAATATTGCTTTATTTCGTGGTTCTTAGGCCTTATTTGTAGGATTACATGTTGTAGAGATCCAAAGAAGAATGTGCTAAAAACAAGACACTGAAAATAAAAACAAAGACTTGACTAAATAAAGTCTTTGACTGAAAGTTGGATTGCCTCTTGATATAGCCAAGACCAGGACATTGAAAGGTGAAGAATATTTTCCTGATATGGGCCAATACAAGTCCCCTTGAGGCATGGTCGAAATCCACCTTTTCCCTTAGCCAATATTTGATATGTTTATCCATTTGGCCCAAACAAGTCTGTTTTTGAATCTTTTTGAAAACCATCAAGCCCAAGGCTTTCTTGGACATTTAAAACATGAATAATCACCTTTGGAATGATTGAATTGGTCGTTGGTTCATCAGAAAGAAGGTTAGCTATTTCCAGCTTCTCGGATGGTCGAACCAGCTCGGAAGATCGAACCTGCTTGCTCTGCTTGTCCAAGTGAGTGTCAGTCCTGCTCATCTCGTTAAGGATAGTGTCAGTCCTTCTCACTTGAGTATTCAGCTCATCCAAAACAGTCTCAGTCCAGCTCACTTGAGTATTCAGCTAATCCAGCTCATATATGGAAGTGTCACTTTGATTCAGCTCGACCAGCTTGCCCAAGTAAGTGTCACTTCATCCCAATTGAATACTGGCTCGACCATCCATCTTAACTTGTCGACTAGGTCGATGACTATGCCTTATGGGTCGATCAGGTCCATTGTCAGGTTGTGGTTCTTGCCTAGTCTCCATTCCGAACGTCCGTGGATCGATACGATAGATAACACGATTAATACGATCAGATGGGGAGACACGGTCGGTACGATTGGCATAATCTGATGGAAAAACCTCGGTTGGGTCGAGCTGGTCGACATAATCACCACCTTGGTCCGGGTCTATGATCCGAACAGGTCGGTGCTCGATCCGAGGCACATCACGGGGGACCATAGATGTCTAGACTAGCGACACATATTATGATACCGTATATCCATATGAGGAGAATGCAGGGCGTATGGGCTAGCTATGTACCATCAGTGCATTGTTTGTTTTGTGTAATGCTTTAGAAATCTTGGTTGTTCATGTTAAAGCTAAACTTCCATAGTGGGAGTTCCATTTACTTAGTCAATGTTTTGCGTGTCTAGTATTCCATACCTCACTGAGTGACTCCCCTGTTACTCACCACTCATTCTCTCTCTCCTTTTAGGTGAGACTGGCGAGCATGAGTGATTCTATCGGATCAGTGCTTTAGGCTATTTTTCTTTGTTTCATTTTCAGAGTTTTGATTTATGATATTATCGACATTTATTCAGATTTTATTTTATTTTATTTAAGGGAGTTATGTTTTTGGAAATGATTTATGAGAATAAATAAATAGATATTTGAGAGATTATTATTTATTTTATTATCTTGAAAAATGCGGGCATTACAAAAAGATTATGATAGAATGAATCAAAATAGGAAAACACCACAAAACCACTGATAGTATCACACTAGAGAGGAAGACCCCATGAAGAGATACCCCAAACCCAATTGAAAGACCAAGGTCGGAATCACCTATATACCCTAATCTTCTATTGCTTTCGAAAGTGCCATCGCAATCACCGATGTACATGAACATTGACTTATTTTGATGGAAATGAGGTTCATGTGTCTTAAAGTGGAAAAGCAATTAAAAAAACAAAATCAAAAACATATGAATTCAAATTAAAGTAAACACCATCTTACAATTGAATAATGAAGATTAAAGTAAACAGTTGTAAATTTTGGACGAGCACTGCAATACACAACAATTCGAAAAAGAGTAACTAAGACGCAACAAAATAAAATAATTGCCTGGCCTACATAAAAAACAACAACGTTTGACTCAAAAAATATCACAACTATGCAGGGTACCATGCAATTTAGTATGTAGTTTTTGATGCTTAAGATCCTAATATCCAATGTAAATAAATTCAAACATAATATATAACCAACCCTCTGAAACTAAAAACAAATGTCAACTCAAATGTTTAACAAAGTAAAAAATATCTGCGTAAACGCTGACCAAAATTTAGTTATAATAAAATGTTACTATAACACCGTCAGTGCTTCATAGGACCAGATGGACATCCGATGGAAAAGCGTAGTCGAGGCTCAGATGAACCAAAAATCCAGATACTCCATAGCCATGGTTGAGAGATCGGGTTGAAAGCTTGGATAGTTTCCTCGACCGAAAACAAGTCCTTTGCTTGCTCCTACTCGACCTCTTGGGCGTCCTACTCACCCTATTGGGAATCCTACTCGCTCTCTTGGGAATCCTACTCGCCCTTACCTACATCTTTGAGTTCTCCTTTAAATCTCGATCGAAATGTCTCTTGTTTCGTCTCGATTGGAGTTACCGTTGGAACTTTACGATAAATACTGCAAAGAATTGTTTTCTCGTATGAATTCATATTGTTCTTATAAAACGGCAACGTTTAACTTAACACCCTTGTCGCCTCAACCATACGATTAATTTGAACCTTCCTATAAAAATTGATGATGTATCAAAGGTACTCTTTCGAAGAAATCGGAAAAATGTTTAAGTCGAAAAATGGCTCGAAATGGTCTGAAACATAACTAAAAGCACGAAATCAAGCCCAATGATATTGTGACATTCTATCTTTTATTTGCAGGAGAAGATAAAAGTCAAGTTTTGAAAATAAATATCAAGTTTCAAAGGATAAACACCAATATCAAAAAATATGAATCGACGAACCAAAACCGCAAGACAGGTTCGAGCTTAAACGCGGCCAGGAAGAACTAATATTTTTACCATACTTAAGGGGCATACAGACACGAGAAGAAGAAGGGGAGATGAGCAAGCAAAACGGAGAAGGGGTTAACCCAAACCTTCGAGAAAACTAAGGTATTGCCGGCTTTGAAGTTTTTGAAATCAGACTTGGAATTTACGTAGGAAGGTACTAAGAAATAAAAACGCTTCAGAGATCACCATAAAACTATAAAGATCTTAGGATCTAGGAGAATAGTCTAGCAAGCTAAGTCTTAGGCATTTTCTTGTCTCGATCTATTGTTTTGTGACTGTTCATGCATATCTTGTAAACCGATCAAAACTCTCAGATATCCGAGAAACGATCGCCACGCATACCAGCTCGCTCCCTAAAGAGAGAGAGAGAACTAGAAACGCGAATGTCGTCTTAAAACCGGCTCGTTCCTAGAATTTTTCTTAAAACCGACATATTCCTAGTCATCAACCCGAAACTCACCAAGTCACAAGCCTAGTTTCGTCTTTAAAATGACCTGGATTTTCGATCATCCCAATCTTCGAAAGAAAAAATGTACACAACCCTAAAAAATATCGGTTCAGTCGTTTTCTTTCGTTAAAAAAAGGAGGGAGTAGGTACGGATATCATACTCGTATACTCCCATACATAAAAAAAGAATTTTTTTTCTCGGCATCAAGATAACGCTTTCGACAAAGCAAACTCTCGCAGCAGTAGAGAGAAAATCATTTATGCAACGGAATGACTCATAAAACGATCATCCATTACTTTCGTATAACTATAACATTTTATACGGAAGAGTCTACGAGAAAAAAAGATCGGTGTCATGGAAAATGACTTCTCAATACAGAAAAGAGAATACGGAAAACACATTCCTCGTTCACAAATATCACGAGTAATCTGCGAGAGACATTCTCAATTTACTTATATACCATTCAGAAAACTTACGTTAAACATCCTTCGTATAGCCACACCAAGTTATGCGAAAAAACTTTCGGAAACGAACGTAGCAAGTTTTACGAAGAAGTGTTTTTGACGATTTGCGTATAGCTAAACACAAAGTCATATGACTCGTCTCTCAACGAAAAACACTAAAATTTATCTCTTCGCACTACGATCTTACAGATCTCATCCTTTAGCCATGCGGCTCGCTGGCTTCTGCCTCCCATCTCCCTCGGTTCCATCCGAGCAGGCAACTATCTCGCATGGGTTCTTTCTCGAGCCTCTTAGGTTTTGTTTTCGTGATACAAAAAAAAAACTGCAACATGACAATCAACGGCACGTGCAAATAATTACCGTATAACCTAGAATCGAAAATCATAAGATAAATTCTTAATATCAAAACTTGGTTGTAACCACCAAATGGTTAACGGTATACTTAAACCTCTCGACAACTGACCAAGTTCAATATGTTATGCAGTTTACTCTAAACCCACAATGTCTTACAAGTAAAAAGCGGCACATAAGGAAAAACTCCTAACAAAGCTCCTAGAGCTACCGGGTGGGGGGGGGGGGGACTCTTCACAAAGAACAGTGAAGGAAGTTGCACATTCTCAGGGTCAAATTTATGCGACCCATTTGTCATAATTCCTCTCTGACAAATCAGACAATTTAACATCTGAACAGGAACAATAGTTTTGGCTGCGAACATCCGCAAACAAAAAAAAACGTTTATCTTCCGAAAGGTTAAAACAAAACCCTGGCGATGCCAAATATCTTCTAGCCCGCGAACATTTCAAGCACGAAATGCGGCATACCAAAGAAAAACTCAACCTTCGACACAGCGAGACGTCGCTGACGCTCGAAGAACTGTTTTTCGTCAAAACTTTCCGAAACGGAATGCTCACCTTAAAAACAGTCCATCCGCGACAATACAACATACACAGTTTCCTAAACATGTATCCTTCACGAAGATTCAAAAACAGTAATATCTACCAATAAGTTTGTTGCTGATCACAACAAACTCTCAATGTCCTAAACAGACTAAGCCATCTCGTAGAGATAGCTCTCAAACACCAGACACAAGGGTAATAGTGCTATAAAAGAAATCCGAAATTTTGGCAAGCACTTTCGGGAGACTTAAAAACTGTCCTCGAAGAGATGCTCGATTCCTACCATACAAGTCGTATAAGCCGAGAACGTATCGCGGACTTTAAAGCAGGATGGAATCTGGTCAAAAGCGACACGGGAAACGGGAAACGTAAGCCGAAGTAGTCATCGCACCCCCTATGACTTAACCTAACATAGATGAAAACAAGCATAAGGGAGCTGGATGAGTGATATGAAAGATGGGAGATGTAGATTGGTAGCTCGATCAGCTGGACGCAGTGTGGTCTAGCTCTGTCTAGATCACTCAAAGTTATGTCAGCTCAACTAGCTGGAAAACCAGCTGGGGGTCAGCTCATCTTAGCTTAAAGAAGTGTTCGGGTCTTGGGCAGTTGGACAAGTCCTGGCCGAAGTCGGGTCAGCCGGTTGGGCCATGTGGTCCGGCCATTGGGCTGATGGTTTAGGGAGTTCATGGGATCGGTCCATGAGCTTGGGATTGGGTCTAGGCCCATGTATGATCTGTCAGGGGACAGTTATAGGCGAAGGGATGGGAGTGGTAGCAGTTATGGCCGAAGGGTTGCAATGGGACCAAAAGGTGCCCATTCGCCCACAAAGGGGTGTCTCCTTGGCCTAGGCAATTACCCACGCCTTCTTCTATAAATAGGGGACCCTGGGCACAAAAATAATGATCAGTTCCATATGAAAAATACAGAGATAAAGGCGAGATAGGGAGAGAGAGAGAGTGAGAGAGAGAGAGACAGAGACAGAGAGAAAGAGAGAGAGAGAGAGAGAGAGAGAGAGAGAGAGAGAGAGAGAGAGAGAATCAACCACACAAGGTCGATATTGTTGTGGTTAAACATCGGCTGTGTTAAGACTGATTATGGGAAGTCAAGGCCGACTGGAATGGGAACCAGAGGCTATGAGAAAGAGTTGGAAAGGGATCTAAGACTCCAGAGTACACGTTCAAGGTAATGGGGGTGACCATGGAACCATCTCCCACAACAATCGATCGGTTCGATCGGATTGTTGGGCCGGCTTTGCATCGGTTGCATCCACTCTCTTCCTTCTCTGCTTTAATTAATTTCTCTTCATCTTCTGCTCTGTATTTTCGTGAGGAATGGTGTGCTTTGGTGTCGGAATTGGCTTGGTAAAGAGATAAGGTCATGTCCGAGTGGAACCAACCACAAACCATGGTTCTTGGACGATTGGACGGTTTGTCCGATGAGCCTTAGCCATGGATCGGTTCGCCTTTGTTCTGTAATGGGGAATTCCGTGGGTTCATTGGGCTTGAATGGGCTATTGGGATATGGCCTTGAGTCAGTCCAAATATAGTGGGTCAAGTCCCAATGGATCGGTTACAAAAATGGTCCAATCTACTGTGAAACGGATCGGTTGGACTGTGCGGTTGGTTGTGTATAGACCCTGAGGGGGGCATGATGGACACGATTTGGTGAACCTAGGCCTTTTTCCGGTTCATTTGAGAAGTCCAATGCCATTGGCTGGACTTAAATTGGGGCTGTGTGAACCTTGATTTTAGTCGTGTGGACGGTTAGTATTCATGGGTGGTTCGGTGATGTCATATGTGGGTTGCGAGTATACTTAGATGTGTCCTAAATATATGGAAAAACTGCATAGGGTTTCTTTGTCAAGGGTTGTGATGGTTTGGTTCAAGGGTTCTGTCCCTAGACTTAGTCCGATCACATCCAAACCGCAACCTAGACCGTGGGTCGGTTATGCGGACAGTCCAGATCGTTCCAGAGAATGGGAGGTTGGGCTGAATGGTTGGAATGACCCAAAGGAAAATGTTACAGCCCAGAATGGGGGTCGTCCAGATTGTGGATGGATGCTTAAATCGGGTCGACCAAGCATGATCGATTTATCGATATGTCTAGAATCTACCTTTCAAACCTGAAACAAATGGAAAACAAATGAGATGCACTTTATGCTATGAAATAAAAAATGAAAATAAGCAAATAAAAAGGATAGATATGATGGAATTAGGCTGCTGGATGTGTATCACTCTCAGCCTAATCAAAGGATGATCAATATGGAATGAGATGGTGCTTTGCTTGCTGGATGTGTATCACTCTCAAGCTTGGCAAACAAATGAGATGTAAGTGAGGATGGATTGAGGATGCCACAAGACTCTATGGAATGGAGGCTTGATAAGTCGTGATGCTTTGGAGCTGATTCACACACACTCTAAAGACTTAAGACAATAGTTTTGGAAAAACTGCATAATCATTCATAAAATTCAAAGTAGTGTTGTTTGTTTACAATGGACGACTGGAGCTTATATAATGCTCAAATAAAGGATTCTAGACAAGATCAAACGGCCATATAGAAGACAAGGAAAGAAAATAACTTAAAAATAAAGTTTGGTCTTCAAAGGAGTGATCTTGGGAGATTATATGGCTGTTGGGGTGATTTGCTTAGCCATAAATGGGGAACTTGATTCCCTTTGAATCTGGACGGTTTGAGAGGATAGGATAGCTTCCTGGGAACCCTATTTATGGCTTGGAGGGTCCTAAACTCGTGCAGGAGCTGAAGAAGTAGTTGTTGCACCAATAATTGCCAATACTCCAAATTAGGAAAGTGGAGGTTAATGAGGATTCTCCTAATCCTCTGGATGCTGTAGCATGTTAGGATGACTAGGACTTCTTTTATACCTTCTGTATGGATTAGAATGTCTCCTGGCTCCCAGAGAAAGGTTTGGTTCGAGCCAAATCGAATTGGTTGGAAACTTTCCCCAATTGATTTCGGTTTGTTTGGTTTTGGGAAAATGATTGCATCTTGATTTTCCCATAACCAATCCTCCTGATTTCGGTCATTCTGGAAAGATAATAAATCCCTCTTGAAGCCCATGTTAGATTCTGGATGAGGCCACTTCATGGTTGGACTGATCTTCACTTCTAAAGGCTGAACCTCGCAACTGGATGGGCTGGGAAACCTCCATTTTGTAAAATCCATAAATTCTTGGTCCGTCAATATTTTCTTGAAATTCAAAGCCTCAGTGCTTCCTTGTTGAGTAAGTCTTTTTCGAAAATTTGTTTCACGCCAAAAGGACTTCTGGTTGCTGAGATATTCTCCTTGGACTAAACCTCTGTCGCTGGAACCTCTAAGCTGGTTGGTATAGACAGTTTGGTGAGACTCTGGACGAGCTGCTGGTTTGATGGCCAAAGAATTTAGATGCAAAGGACGTGGTACTTGTTGGGTAATTCCAAGCTTGTGGAAACTTAACATATTATTGGATGTTTAATATGTTAAGAAATAAACACAAAAAGGAAAT
>CAJHQQ010001187.1:0-110356 GCA_905132885.1 Moricandia moricandioides
GTGACAAGAATCCCTTAAACCTTTCACAAGCTTTATCGAATCCTTTTAAGTTCTTCTGCTGAAACCCTGAGATTGCATTTCGGAGCTTGGATTTTCTTGAGATTTAGAAAAGCTTTGTCTCCCAAAGAGAAAGGGAATAACTTCAACTTAAAAGCATCTTCTGAAATGTCATTGATCTTCACTGTGCCACACAACTTCTCAAAATTATCCAAATGATCCAAAGACTCCTCCAAAGACAGCCCATGGTACTTGTCGCTCTGGATCATATTGATCAAGCTAGACATTATTTTGAAGTCGTTGTTATCCAAAGCTGGAAGTCGAATACCTCCCTTATTCTCATGGATGTAGGGCTGGTCATATGTTCCAATCGCTCTAACTTGGCGTGGATGATGTTGTGGCCTATGGTTTGCAGCTCCTTGGCCATTTTCATCTTGAGCTCTCCCTTCAGGAACTCCTTGAGGGTTTTTTCCATGGTTTTCAGCTCCATAGACATCTTCTTGATGAGTGTCATCCTGATCTTCATCAATATCTTACCCCAATCTTCCCAAATAAGCCAATAGCTCTTCTCCTATCTTCCTTGCTAACTCTCTCTCTCTAAAACCCTGATGTTGTCTACTCTTGGTACAAGGTTTGTTGGTCCTCTACTCCTCGATTTCATGCACCTGTCATTCAAAGAAAAATAAAGAAAGAATATCAGTAAACCAAAAAAAGAAAATAAGACTTAGTCTCAAAAATAAATAAATCCCACTTTCAAAAATCAACTTAGAACTAGCAACGATAACAAATTTGATAAATGATTTTTGTTAATACTAGATCAAAGTAATATAAAGAATATCAATCAATCTTAAGTGATCATGATCCAATGGGAATACAAGTGAAGTGCATTAAGTGAAGTTGAATTGATTTGAAACAAGTAACACGAACTAAGCAAGCAAAAATTAACTTTCAGTCAATAGAGAATAAGAGAACCCATGGGTAAGGGTATTGATTTTGGGTGACTAATATCTACTCTAGAGTGTTAATACAAACAAGCAATCAAGTTCTATAAGCCTAGACACAGTCATTAAACTAGTTCTTTGTCAAGATAAAAGTTCATTTGCTATCAGTCACTAAGCATCAAATGTCTTTGGTTTAATTTAATCAAGAAATCATTGATAACATGTCTATTAACAATCTAAGCTTCCCTAACATTTAATTTCTTTGGTTAATCAAGCAAGTTGCATTATCACTTTGGTTCAGACATTTCATCAAACACCTTTCGGGCATGAAATGTCTAGCTATCTAGATTAGAGAAATCAAGTCTAAACTAGCATTGGGAACAAGATATAAGCATAGAACATGAAAGATCTAACACTAAACACTCTAAATCATCACTTAATCACCATAATCACCCTAACCCATAAGTTCAGAGTCTACTCACTAATTTTCATGATTAAGCTTAAATCCATGATAGATTCAAAACTAATCATGTTAAAAAGATGAAATATACTCAATAAACTCAAAAAAAAAGATTAATTAACTAAAGATTCAAGTTTTTCCACAAAATATCAATGTGTTTAAATAGAAAACAAGACATCCCCTTTAGATTAGGTTTAAAGAGTATTTATATGACTCCTAAAAACCTAGTGGGCCCAGTTAACAAGTTTGAGAAGGTCCAACAAAACATAAAATTCAACCAAGATAAAACTGCTGAGCAAGGACGGTAACCCGCTCCAGATCAAAGCGGTACGCCTACCCGCTCTGGATGCCCGCTCCAGCTACTTGCTATACCTCAGACATTGCCGAGCGGGTACTCGTCCCCGCCCCGGATGACCGCTCAAGCTCACAGCGGGTACTACACCCTGCTCTGGTTTCCCACTCTGGCTCACAACGGGTTCCATAACCCGTAGCAGATCCCCGCTCTAGCACATAACTGGTTCCATAACCTTCTCTAGCACTTATGACTCTCATTTTTGGCTAAGTTCGCCCTAAAGCTCAATTTTCACTTCTTTTGATCCAAAATGGCTACAAACACTTCCAAAACTCTATAAGTATACTCCAAACACCTAACAAAGACGTATGCAACCTAATAACGCCTAAATTCTAATCTAAATGAATATTATGTCTACTAAATTATGACGAAATCCATTTGGCCTAAGGATTGCAGCTCTTTGGCCGTTTCCATCTTGAGTTCTCTCTTGAGGAAATCCTTGGGGGTTTTGTCCATGGTTTTCAGCTCCATAGACATCTTCTTGATGAGTGTTATCCTGATCTTCATCCATCTCTAACCCCAATCTTTCCAAATGAGCCAGTTGCTCTTCTCTTCTCTTCCTTGCTAATTCTCTCTTTAAAGCCCTGATATTATCTACTCTTGGAACAAGGTTATTTGGTCCTCTACTCCTCAATTTCATGCACTTGTCATTCTAACAGAAATAAAGAAAGAGTATCAGTAAACCAATAAAAGAAAATAAGACTTAGTCTCAAAAATGACTAAATTCCAATGTCAAAAATTAACTTAGAACTAGCAACGGTGCCAAATTTGATAAATGATTTTTGTTAATCCTAGATCAAAGTAGTATAAAGAATATCAATCAATCTTAAGTGATCACGATCCAATGAGAATACAAGTGAAGTGCTCAATCTAAGTGCATTCAGTGAAGTTGAATTGATTTGAAACAAGTAACACGAACTAAGCAAGCAAAAATTAACTTTCAGTCAATAGAGAATAAGAGAACCCATGGGTAAGGGTATTGATTTTGGGTGACTAATATCTACTCTAGAGTGTTAATACAAACAAGCAATCAAGTTCTATAAGCCTAGACACAGTCATTAAACTAGTTCTTTGTCAAGATAAAAGTTCATTTGCTATCAGTCACTAAGCATCAAATGTCTTTGGTTTAATTCAATCAAGAAATCATTGATAACATGTCTATTAACAATCTAAGCTTCCCTAACATTTAATTTCTTTGGTTAATCAAGCAAGTTGCATTATCACTTTGGTTCAGACATTTCATCAAACACCTTTCGGGCATGAAATGTCTAGCTATCTAGATTAGAGAAATCAAGTCTAAACTAGCATTGGGAACAAGATATAAGCATAGAACATGAAAGATCTAACACTAAACACTCTAAATCATCACTTAATCACCATAATCACCCTAACCCATAAGTTCAGAGTCTACTCACTAATTTTCATGATTAAGCTTAAACCCATGATAGATTCAAAACTAATCATGTGAAAAAGATGAAATATACTCAATAAACTCAAAAAAAAAAGATTAATCAACTAAAGATTCAAGCTTTTCCACAAAATATCATTGTGTTTAAATAGAAAACAAGACATCCCCTTTAGATTAGGTTTAAAGAGTATTTATATGACTCCTAAAAACCTAGTGAGCCCAGTTAACAAGTTTGAGAAGGTCCAACAAAACATAAAATTCAACCAAGATAAAACTGCTGAGCAGGGACAGTAACCCGCTCCAGATCAAAGCGGGTACGCCTACCCACTCCAGCTACTTGCTATACCTCAGACATTGCCGAGCGGGTACTCATCCTCGCACCGGATTACCGCTCAAGCTCACAGCGGGTACTACACCCTGCTCTGGTTTCCCACTTTGGCTCACAACGGGTTCCATAACCCGCAGCAGATCCCCGATCTAGCACATAACTGGTTCCATAACCCGCAGCAGATCCCCGCTCTAGCACATAACTGGTTCCATGACCTGCTCTAGCACTTATGATTCTCATTTTTGGCTAAGTTCGCCCAAAAGCTCAATTTTCACTTCTTTTGATCCAAAATGGCTACAAACACTTCCAAAACTCCATAAGCATACTCCAAACACCTAACAAAGACATATGCAACCTAATAACGCCTAAATTCTAATCTAAATGAATATTATGTCTACTAAATTATGACGAAATCCATTTGGCCTAAGGTTTGCAGCTCTTTGGCCATTTCCATCTCGAGCTCTCTCTTGAGGAAATCTTTGAGGTTTTTGTCCATGGTTTTCAGCTCCATAGACATCTTCTTGATGAGGGTTATCCTGATCTTCATCCATCTCTAACCCCAATCTTTCCAAATGAGCCAGTTGCTCTTCTCTTCTCTTCTCTTCCTTGCTAACTCTCTCTCTAAAGCCATGATGTTGTCTACTCTTGAAAAAAGGTTTGTTGGTCCTCTACTCCTCAATTTCATGCACCTGTCATTCTAAGAGAAATAAAGAAAGAGTATCAGTAAACCAATAGAAGAAAATAAGACTTAGTCTCAAAAATGACTAAATCCCAATGTCAAAATCAACTTAGAACTAGCAACGGTGCCAAATTTGATAAATGATTTTTGTTAATCCTAGATCAAAGTAGTATAAAGAATATCACTCAATCTTAAGTGATCATGATCCAATGAGAATACAAGTGATGTGCTCAATCTAAGTGCATTCAGTGAAGTTGAATTGATTTGAAACAAGTAACATGAAATAAGCAAGCAAAAATTAACTATCAGTCAATAGAGAATAAGAGAACCCATGGGCAAGGGTATTGATTTTGGGTGAATAATATCTACTCTAGAGTGCTAATACAAACAAGCAATCAAGTTCTATAAGCCTAGACACAGTCATTAAATTAGTTCTTTGTCAAGATAAAAGTTCATTTGCTATCAGTCACTAAGCATCAAATGTCTTTGGTTTAATTCAATCAAGAAATCATTGATAACATGTATATTAACACTCTAAGCTTCCCTAACATCTAATTTCTTTGGTTAATCAAGCAAAGAGCATTATCACTTTGGTTCAGACATTTCATCAAACACCTTCCGGGCATGAAATGTGTAGCGATCTAGATTAGAGAAATCAAGTCTAAACTAGCATTGGGAACAAGATATAAGCATAGAACATGAATGATCTAACACTAAACACTCTAAATCATCACTTAACCACCATAATCACCCTAACCCATAAGTTCAAAGAGAGTCTACTCACTAATTTTCATGATTAAGCTTAAACCCATGATAGATTCAAAACTAATCATGTTAAAAAGATGAAATATACTCAATAAACTCAAAAAAGAAAGATTAATCTACTAAACTTTCAAGCTTTTCCACAAAATATCAATGTGTTTAAATAGAAAACAATACATCCCCCTTAGATTAAGTTTAAAGAGTATTTATATGACTCCTAAAAAACTAGTGGGCCCAGTTAACAAGTTTGAGAAGGTCCAACAAAACATAAAATTCAACCAAGATAAAACTGCTGAGCAGGGACGGTAACCCACTCCATATCAAAGCGGGTACGCCTACCCGCTCTGGATGCCCGCTCCAGCTACTTGCTATTCCTCAGACATTGCCGAGCGGGTACTCATCCCCGCACCGGATGACTGCTCAAGCTCACAGCGGGTACTACACCCTGCTCTGGTTTCCCACTCTGGCTCACAACGGGTTCCATAACCCGTAGCAGATCCCCGCTCTAGCACATAACTGGTTCCATAACCTTCTCTAGCACTTATGACTCTCATTTTTGGCTAAGTTCGCCCTAAAGCTCAATTTTCACTTCTTTTGATCCAAAATGGCTACAAACACTTCCAAAACTCTATAAGTATACTCCAAACACCTAACAAAGACGTATGCAACCTAATAACGCCTAAATTCTAATCTAAATGAATATTATGTCTACTAAATTATGACGAAATCCATTTGGCCTAAGGATTGCAGCTCTTTGGCCGTTTCCATCTTGAGTTCTCTCTTGAGGAAATCCTTGGGGGTTTTGTCCATGGTTTTCAGCTCCATAGACATCTTCTTGATGAGTGTTATCCTGATCTTCATCCATCTCTAACCCCAATCTTTCCAAATGAGCCAGTTGCTCTTCTCTTCTCTTCCTTGCTAATTCTCTCTTTAAAGCCCTGATATTATCTACTCTTGGAACAAGGTTATTTGGTCCTCTACTCCTCAATTTCATGCACTTGTCATTCTAACAGAAATAAAGAAAGAGTATCAGTAAACCAATAAAAGAAAATAAGACTTAGTCTCAAAAATGACTAAATTCCAATGTCAAAAATTAACTTAGAACTAGCAACGGTGCCAAATTTGATAAATGATTTTTGTTAATCCTAGATCAAAATAGTATAGAGAATATCAATCAATCTTAAGTGATCACGATCCAATGAGAATACAAGTGAAGTGCTTAATCTAAGTGCATTCAGTGAAGTTGAATTGATTTGAAACAAGTAACACGAACTAAGCAAGCAAAAATTAACTTTCAGTCAATAGAGAATAAGAGAACCCATGGGCAAGGGTATTGATTTTGGGTGACTAATATCTACTCTAAAGTGCTAATACAAACAAGCAATCAAGTTCTATAAGCCTAGACACAATCATTAAACTAGTTCTTTGTCAAGATAAGAGTTCAATTGCTATCAGTCACTAAGCATCAAATGTCTTTGGTTTAATTCAATCAAGAAATCATTGATAACATGTCTATTAACAATATAAGCTTCTGTAACATCTAATTTCTTTGGTTAAGCAAGCAAAGAGTATTATCACTTTTGTTCAGACATTTCATCAAACACCTTCCGGGCATGAAATGTCTAGCGATCTAGATTAGAGAAATCAAGTCTAAACTAGCAATTGGAAGAAGATATAAGCATAGAACATGAATGATCTAACACTAAACACTCTAAATCATCACTTAACCACCATAATCACCCTAACCCATAAGTTCAAAGAGAGTTTACTCACTAATCTTCATGATTAAACTTAAACCCTTTATGGATTCTAGATTAATCATGTTAAGAAGATGAAATAAACTTAATAAACTCAAGAAAGATATATTAAACTACTAAAGATTCAATCTTTTCCCCAAAATATCAATGCGTTTAAAGAGAAAACAAGGTATCCCCTTATGATTAGGTTTAAAGAGTATTTTTATGGCTCCTAAAAATCTAGTGGGCTCAGTTAACAAGTCCGAGAAGGTCCAAGAAAACATAAAACTCGACCAAAATAAAAGTTGAGGGGGGACGGTAACCCGCTCCAGCAACCCGATCCAGCTCACAGCGGGTACGCCTCCCTGCTCTGGATGCCCGCTCCAGCTACTTGCTATACCTCAGACATTGCCGAGCGGGTACGCCTCCCCACATTGGATGGCCGCTTCAGCTCACAGCGGGTACTACACCTCGCTCTGGTTGCCCGCTCTGGCTCACAACTGGTTCCATAACCCGCAACAGTACCCCACCCTGGCTCAAAACTTGTTCCATAACCCGCTCCAGCACTTATGACTCTCTTTTTTGGCTAAGTTCACCCAAAAGCTCAATTTTCACTTTTTTGACCCAAAATGGCTCCAAACACTTTTAGAACTCCACAAGTATACTCCAAACACCCAACAAAGACATACACAACCTATAATGCCTAAATGATAATCTAAATAAATATTATGTACACCAAGTGGATGATGAAATCAATGAATAACATAAGATATCAAACCATTCAGTAGTTGTTCAGCAGATTGAGGAACAATCCCTTTAGCAATTGAACCCAACAACATAAAAGATGATTCACCACCATCATCCTTAACCAGTAATGAAGTTTGAATATGTAGGAAAAACCCAAATCAAGAGAGGCATGACAGTGGTTGTATATCAGTTTATATATTTAAAAAATATAGAGAAAGCTACTTTGGTGAGAGAGGTTACTTTCTTTTGGCATGTTTCACACCACCATACATAACTCACAATCTCTTTCCCATTAATTCTATTGACATTCCTCGAGTGTAGAAAAGCCTTCTTGTTGCAATCGAGGCAAGCAAAATGATACCATTCTCAATCAGTATCAATGGCATAGATAGTTGCCACAACTCTGCATTGTTCAATCTACAAAGGAAATATAGGTTTAGTTGATAAAATTATATCTATATAAAGATTTTAGGTAGTTAATATATTATAAAATATCACGTGATCATTCAAACAACTGTGTAAGATTTTTTTGTTGATATTGTATACACTTATCTCGTTGATTTTTTTTTCTCAAGTTTGTTTTCTTTTTATTCCGATATGGTTATGGATTGGCTGTCATCAGAATCTATGTATTTCATATTATGATTAATATATAAAGCTAAATGGCAACATAATTTTAAAGTATGGATTATGGGTAAATACCTTTGTTTAAAGACTTTTGCTTCCACTATTCTAGGGTTGATAAAGATCTGACTTGCATCGTAAGCATTTGAGACTTGGACTTCCCCTATTATTGGAAGATGTCAAAAACGTGTATGAGCCAAGGACAATGCCCATTCATCTATCACTAAGGTAATAATCTATCGTAAACCATTAGCACATTAGGATATAGTTTTAATAGTAAATACCTCTAAAAAGTCCAATCTTAGTGAATCTTAGAAGGCATATCACAAAGCCATCTTCTGCTTCTTGGCAAGCTGTGTGGACCTTCTCAACATATGTTCCCCAAAGGCAGTAAGGTAACCTTTGATCACTTTATAAATGTATCGGAAGGTTTAAAAAATACATACACCATAGTTATAAGATGATAAAAACATAAATCTTTATAATATAATAAATCATCACTTATGAAAGGTCCCTGAGTGTAAACTCAAACTTTTTACGTTCTTTTCCTCGAGTACAATGAATGGTCTCCAGATCACCTAAGTTTAAAATGTGTCCAATAACATCTGGAAATTGTTTTAAGTGTCAAAAATACATATGACTATAATGCTAGTTTGTTATATCTTCAAGCTGGATGTTTGGATTGAATACATACCAATCAGGATGTTCGGATTAGGTTTCCAACTTAGTACGGTTTTGAAATCAACCAAACTACGGAAATTGTCTTCAATCTTGAGAGTTAGATCACTAATGTAACTGTTGTGAACAAAAGACATGCGTAAGGCATTATCTGTTGTTCTATAAGTACGACCAGAACCAGTTAAAGAAAAGTTATCAATGTTTATCCACTCTCCAACATGAACCTTGTCACCCAATTCACCCTTGTATGTAACTCTTTTAACATGGGGCATGGATATTTTTCCCTTTAAAAATATTAATTGAAATAGATTTGTTTGTGTTTTTCTTAATAAATTAAAAAAGTTTAGAGATCGCAAATATATAAAGAACACTTACATGTGCATCCGATAGGATTACTTCCAATGAATCAGAAGCAGTTTTTTTTCCATTTTCTCCATGAATAGAGGACTTTCACTTGTACACGCCAAACAGTCTTGTGTGGTTTGACGTCTTTCAAGAAGGACAGCTGCATATTATTATGAACAATTACTTTTGAATCGTTTATTTGCTGTTCTTTTTGTGGTGTTTGTTGTTTTTTTTTTTTTTTTTTTTTTTTTTGATTAACCTGGGGGTATCCCAGGCCCATGGAGAGGCCCATACTAATCCCCAAGGGGAGGTGCAGCCCACGGATAGACCCTCTCTCTGGGTATTCAAATGGGCCCTAAAGCATGGGTCCATATCCGTGTAAGGTGACCAGGATAATTGTGACTTAGTTTCGCGCAGCAGGTGGATCGAACCTGAAACGTGTTGGCGTCCCAGTCTCGTCTCCTTACCACTCGACCACAATCACCCGGTCGGTGTTTGTTGTTTCGCTAGTGTTGATGTAAAAAGGGCATCGAAATGGTCACTGTCTGGAGTCGATGTCGGTTAAGCAAAGTTAGGATAGAATATTTGGTAATCAATGTAGGTTACCAAAAATCTTGGTAAAAAAATATAAGTAGAATTGATAAAATATTTTGGTTGATAGATTTAAGTAAATCAATTGTAGGTGACCAAAATTCTTGGTAGAATTAATTAATTTCGTTATAAATAAACTTGTAGATCAAGTAATCTAATTAATTTTATTTATTTGACAATCGTATATATTATTAACAAAACAAAAGTAAGATTATATCTAGTTAGCATATTCACAATATATTCATGTTTTTGTTTACATAGTTGTAGGGGTGTCAAAATGAGATAGAACTCATAAGCTGGCTCAGCTCAGCTCAGCTTAATTTTTCACGAGTACGATCTCTATTTTTTATGCTTATTTAATAAATGAGTTTATTGATCGAGCTAAGATTAGATCACGAGTTATATGAACGAGCTTTAATGAACACGAGCCAGCTGATGAGCTTAATTATTTTTATACTTACAATTATATATGTATATATATATATATATAATTTTTTGGATAACTTCTATTTTTCTTATGTGAAAAAGATAATCTCTATATTAATCGTATTTATATTTTATAATTAAAATGTACAGCCAAATGTTCTTAAAAGATAATTTCTATATTAATCATATTTATATTTTTAAAAATAAAATGTAAAACATATATAAATAATATAGATTTTTTTAATCATCTATAGCTTTTTAGAAGAATAAAAAATAAAAATTATTTAAAAAACAAAATATAAATTATCTAACTCTTCTATGCAAACCCTCGTTACCCACCCTATCATATTTCTCACAAATTTTGTTGATCCTAAATTTATAAAAAAAATATTTTATTTTTATAATTTAGACAGATGAAGTCTTTGAAGATGAATTATCTCAAGACTCTCACGAGGAATATGGATTTTGGATCATTGGTTTATCTTAATTCATTTTTTCACTGTTGGTTTTATTTAATAGTTAATATTAATTTTTTGGATTTTTTTAATATTAAATTTTGAATAATATTATATAAATTATTTTTATATTTTTATATTTTTTAATATTAGATCATGAGTTAGATCATTTAACTCATGATCTAGATGATCTGACTTCGAGTTTACATATTAAAGCTCATATTATATATGAGCTGAGCTGAGCTAGCTCATTAAAGAGTTGAGCTCACTGTGAGCTGAGCTGAGCTGAGCGAGATAGTTCATTTTGACACCCTTACATAGTTGGTTACGATTTTAAAGTTTAAAATTTTGAATTGTGATTAGCAACCAACCTTATCGTTTAAACAAATATGTAATTGGTTCAATAATATGTATATGTGATGTACCGTTTTGATGTATTTGAATGTCAGAATATAATAGTATAACATAATATGTGATGAATAAAGTAGTATGATCACGTAAAAATTATGGTGGTTTAGGTCTTTAATACCGTTACTAGAATTTGATCCGCGCTTCCGCGTGCGTGTTTAATTTAATTTGTGTTGAACATAAACTTATAAACTGCTTATTTTATTAAAAAATCTCATGTATATTTTTATGTTTTATAATTTACATATAAAGTAAAAAATATTATATTATAATATAGATGTTTGATAATAGTTTTTTTATTTGTATGTAATATTATATTAAAAATTTATAACTTGATGTAATTATACTATTCATATATCAACATGTTATTTTTGTTAATTTAATCTAAAATGAAACAACATACTAAATTTTTTAAATGGTCAATATCTGAATATCTATCTTGTTAGATAAACTTTGGATTTGTAATAATTTAATCTAAATTTATTTTAAATGTAGTGGCAGAATCTGTAAATAAAAAGAAATATAAAAATGAAATACTTAATTTATTGTAAATGCGAAGGGTAAATTTGTAAATAAAAAAATATTTTTTATATTGATATATATGTTTCCATACAATTCTCAATTATACTACTATCTATGTTTCCAGACATTATCAAAAGGTACTTCATTTTTAATAATATATATGTTTGATTTTTAAAGGTATTTGAGATCTTAGATTTTTGCTTGAGGAAGAGAAGACTTGTAAGGACAACATGAGACATCCAAGAAGGTTTTTCATTTAATCAAACAGAAGTATGAACAATCGCAGGATAGAGTGTAATGTTTCATAGTTTGTAGCTCAATAGAATGATATAATTTTCTTGGGCTAGATAAATTAGGTTATAATCTTGAGATTAATGAGACAGGTTTAGAAGTTGGTGGTGGCGCATAAGATTAATATAGTTTTGGTATAATGCTTTAGTAATGGGTAAATAGATTGTATAATGTAACCGATTTTATGGTTTGAATCAAAATTGGGTACATATGTAGGCCTAATTTTTTAACGTAATATTGTAATGTGATATATAAGGGAAGACCAAAAGGTTAGACTAATGAAAGGATGCAACAACCTTTCATAAGTAGATTTTTTGAGAACGGTTTCCTTTTAATAGTATAGATGAAATCAGTATATATATCTTAACCATAACAAAGACTGATTGCAGCATGACTATGAAAGTTATGGTGGTTATTTTAAAAAATTGAACTCAAGAATTGTAATAAATGGTTTAGCAAACCATTTTATTATGAGCTAATGCCATGATCAAAGAATTAAATATAGTCAAAAGATATAAAAATACATTTGATATAAATCCGAACATTTTGATTTATAATGGTTTTGATAAACGAACACAAGATTGGTTAAATACGGTCCAGACCAACCAAATAACATGAAAAAAGCTTGTCCCAAATGAATTTAAACAAATGCAAGTGAATGTAAGACCATTTGCAAAGATTTTGAGCTCAATCGTGTATGTTATATATTTAAATAGAAAATCTTTAATTAAAGGGAGTGGTATGAGATGTAAATAATTAGGTGAGTGGTTAAGTTAAAATGGTACCTCAACTTAATAAAATAGATGTCTATGTTTCATTTAGGTATAGTGTCGGTGGGACTTGAGTTTTGTCTTGGATACTGATGACTGGGTATTGATGAGTGCCAGTGCACAAAAAAGGGTATTGATGAGTGCTAGTTTTTCATCCACAAAAATTATTCTTTTGGAACAAATTTATATTGAATTGTTCCCTTAAATTTTTGCATAATATCCTGATATGAAAATAGAGATAATTGGTTCTATATACCCAATTGGAGTTAAAATTAACACATACACGTTTTAGTAAAAGCCCGATTTCTTATAGCTTTTTGCATCAATACTGATGAGTAAGAGCGTATCTAATGCTCTGTCTCCATAGACATGTAATTCAAGGTCTAGTTGATCATATTAATCAGGATGGACTTAAAAAAGGGGGAGATGTGAAGAAGCTCCATCTGAAAGTCGGAGAACACATAATCAAGAAGACTAAGGAATACAAGAAGAGAGCTGACAAGAGGCGCAAGAAAATGGCCTTTGAACAAGGAGAATGGGTCTAGATCCCATGAGGACGGAGAGGTTTTCATAGAAGAGGAATTCAAAGGTAGCTCCTAGAGGAGATGGTCCATTCCTGGTCTTGGAGAAGATCAATGTCAATGCATACCGGCTAGAGCTTCCAGGTGAGTTTAACATTTTTCATAAGTTCAATGTTGCTGACTTGTCTCCATATCTTGCAGATGATCCAGTTTTGAGGTCAAAATCTTTAGAAAGGGGCGGGAATGATGAGGTCATCGACAAGAACCAGGACCACATAACCATTCCTAAGGTAAAAGAATATCCAATGACATGTTCCAAGTCTAGAAGGCTTAAAGATGGGTTCATACTTGCTCTTCAAAATATATTAGACAACATAGATGAACCACCAGACATGCTAATAGCTAAAATAGCCAAAGTAGAGCCTAGCAACGAGCGAAATGATGACTTTAGGAATGTCTTTGCGCAACTGAATATCAAATGCCAAACCCAATGTAAGCTACCTTGTTTGGTGGGCAATGAGGGCGTTGGAGAGACCTTTCCAGAAGAAGAATACAAGAGTGAAGATGAAGACCTTGAAGACTCAAGTGCTAAAGAACCTGAAGAAGAAGACCAGGTCAAGAGTTCAACCAATACTGGTCCAGACTACATTAAATCTAACAACATACCAAAGAGGACATGCAATGATCCAAGGGAAGTGTTTTCATTATTTACAATTTGTGCAGGTAATATGGGTCAGCTTAGTGGTTCCTAGAAATCACCAATACCAGAGACAACCAGGGTTCGAGGCCAAGACATAGCTTAGGCCATTTTTTTTATTTTAAGCATTTTCCATTTTTGGTCTTAAAACGGACAATATTAGTTTTCTTTTATGCTTTTACATTATGTCTTGACATTTTGGAGTCTTTTCATTTACTTTGAGTCGATCATTAGGTCACAATTTGAAGAATTATTAATAAAGTCCCATATGCAGCCATTGTAACACAACTTCACTATATGAGTCAAATTGCCACCTAAAGCAAGCCGGTGTCTATCTCTTCCTCCTTGTGTGATTCGAGCAGCAAGAGTTTGAACTGTATAAATCCATCATCATCCTTTTGATGTTCTTCTTTCCATCATCAACTCCATCAAGCGGTCCAATAAGAGAGAGTGTGAAAGCTTAGTTGTTGGATCCCATCCCACTTGATCATCATCTGGTTAAGTGTCCATCAACATCGACCATCCTTTGTTCTCAAGAGATTGCGCTAATGCCAACTTGAGGATCCATCATCACCACCATCCAAAAGCTCATCCTGAATATTATATCAAAGGCATATATCATAAGTATATTAATCTTTTCCTTAAACGTATATGTTAACTTTAGGGTTGTCCTTAAGTCTGTATTTACCTGGTAAGACACACATTAGTTAATATTTTTGTTAACTACTAACCTACTCTTTATTGACCATTAGATCGATACTTTCTTATGTAGTGTAGGGCTTTAATCTTTTGTTTTACAAAATCTTCGTTTAACGTTATCAATGGTCGTTATAGGTGGACGTATCCCGCTAACATGAAATATAGAATCTTTGTTATTAGCGACTGACTAACAATTTAGTGGTAATTATAGTGTAAGTGTTATGGAGCATAGTGTTTTAAACTTAAGCTTATATAAAAATATGTTTACACCTTTATATATAGCTTATAAAGCATAAAATCCAATAACTAGGCCAGCTCTCTCTCTCTCTTTCTCTCTCTCTCTATCTCTCTCTCTCTCTCTCTCTCTCTCTCACACACACACACACACACATATATATATATATATATAATCACATTATTAAAACAAAGGGTATGATAAATTGTGTGGCCATGAATTTCCTTTGCAAGCCTATAATTGAACATATTCATATCATATCTTTTGCAATATCTGTAACGAATTGGCTTAAGATTCAAAGAGGTTAGTGGGTTAAATCCATAAACAACTTCAAAAGGGGACATCTTAGTAGCATAATGAGTAGCATGGTTGTAAGAAAATTCAATCAAAGCTATGAAATCTAACCAAGTATTCAGACTATGACCAAGTGTAACTCTAAGTAGAGTAGAGAGTGTTTGGTTTACCACTTCAGTTTGTCCATCTGTTTGAGGGTGGAAAATTGTGGAGAAAAGAAGCTTGGTACCAAGATTTTTCCACAAGGTTCTCCAAAATTGGCTCAAGAACTTTGTGTCCCGATCAGATACAATGCTCCTTGGTAACCCATGTAGATGCACAACCTCCTTGAAGAACATGTCAGCGATTTGAGTTGCAGCATTGGTTTTGTCACAAGGTATGGAGTGTGCCATCTTGGAGAATTGTTCCACAAGTAAAAAGATTGAATCCTAGTGTCTTATCTTGGGAAAACCTAAAACAAAATCCATAAAAATATCCTCCCAAGGAGTATTAGGAATTAGTAAATGCAGATATAAACCATGAGGGTGTGGCCAAGATTTAGCTTTATGACTAGGTACACATCGAGCACAAAGTCTCTCACATCTGTTTTTAGGCGTGCCCATAAGAAATTGCCAATTACAATCGCCAGGTCTTGTCTACTCCATAGTGATCCATAAGGCCTCCACCGTGTGCATCCTAAAGAATAAGGTCTCTCATTGAACACTAAGGTATGCAAAGACTCTTGTCCCTAAATAGAAACCCTTCATTCAATTGATAAGATTGCAAAGCTCTTTTTCCACACGAATGAAATGTTGCCTTAAGCTCTAAATCATATGATATAGCTCCCTGATGTGCTCAAATGCTAGCCCCTAAGCATCCATAGTAGTGATCAAATCGTGTCTCCTGGATAAAGCATCAGCTACTATATTATCCTTTTCGTTCTTGTACTTGATTACATATGGGAATGTCTCAATAAACTTCATCCACTTAGAATTCCTTCTCTTGAGTGATGTCTGACCCCTTAAGTGTGTGAGAGTTTCATAGTCAGTATGTATAATGCACTCCTTAGACAACAACATGTTTCCAAATCCTAGACCAACGCATACAACTCCTTGTCATGTGTAGGGTAGCTGAGAGCTGAACCACTTAGTTTCTCAATGAAGAAGGCCACCGATTTATTTCTCTGATTTAAGACTGCTCCTATACCCACTCCTGATGCATTACACGCTACTTCGAACATTTCTTCAAAGTCAGGAAGAGCTAAGATCGGCGCTTGAGTTAACTTGACCTTTGGGGTGGTAAATGCGAACTCTTGAGGATCTCCCCATGAGAAAAGGAACATTCTTCTTGATCACCGCTGTTAGAGGAGCAGATATGATGCTAAAATATCTAACAAAACGCCTAAAGAAGTTGGCCAACCCGTGAAAGCTTCTAACATGAGCAATGGTGGTTGGTGTATGCCACTCTTGAATGGTTTTGATCTTCTTTTCGTCCACCTGGAGTACTCACTAAAAAACCTAAGAAGACAAGTTGGTCAGTACAAAATGTACACTTCTTTAGGTTGGCATATAGACCTTCCTTCTTAAGTGTAAGCAATACAAGTTCTAAGTTTATCTCATATAGACTCTTGCTGTAAATAAGTATATCATCAAAATAGAGAAGAACAAATTTACTTATAAGTGATCTTAAATCCTGGGTCATGAGCCACATGAATGTGCTTGGTGCATTGGTTAGTCCAAAGGGCATAACCAACCACTCATATAGACTTTGCTTGGTCTTGAAGGAAGTCTTCCATTCATCCCCTTCACGAATTCTCACATGGTGCTACCCACTCCTAAGATCAACCTTGGAAAATATAGTGGCTCTGCTTAAATCATCAAGCATGTTGTTTAGACTTGGAAACGGGTGCCTGTATTTGATGGTGATGTTGTTGATATCTCGGCAATCTACACAAATCCATGATCTATCTTTTTTAGAGACTAAGAGAACTAGAAAAACCCATGGACTTAGGCTCTCCTAGATGTAGCCTTTATCCATTAAGTCTTGTACTCTCTTCTTTAACTCCTTTGTATCCACGTTTATCCTATAAGATGTTTTGTTTAGTAGGTAGAATCAGGAACATGATCAATTTGGTACTTTATTCCTCTGATTGGAGGCAACCCATCTGGTATCTCATCAGGAAACACATCTTGAAACTTTTCTAGAAAGTCTTGAGCTTGCTCAGGAAGTTGGAGTTCTTGGCTTCATATAATTATACATTCTTTCAAGATAATGGTGTCCTTGGCACTTAGGGTCTTTATAATTAAATCAGGGGAAATCATAAGGTCAATCTTACTTACCTGGTCCTCCTTGTTCATTCTAGCTTGTATCTCACACACCTCTGACGGGCTGAGAAGAGCTAAGTTGTACTTGCGGTCCTTGTACTTAAAGGAATACTAGTTGGTACATCCATTGTGGAAGGTAGCTCTATCAAACTGCCAAGTCCTTCCAAATAGGATGTGGCTGGCTTGCATGGGAACTACATCACACAACACCTCATCTTGGTACTTGCCAACACTAAAAGGAATGTTGATTTGGACCTTCAGCTCAGTCTTGTTGTCTAACATTGCAACCTATGGGGTCGGGGATGCTTGATTGTTTCAAGACCTAACATGTCACCATATACTTGCTAGCCACGTTAGTACCAAATCCTCCATCTATAACCAAATTACATACCTTAGATTTGATGGTCCAGCGAGTGTGGAAGAGGTTCTCTCTTTGGCCTTCTCTTCAGGGTTTACTATGACACTTATGACTCTTCTAGTGACCAGCATCTCTCATGTATCAGGAAACTCCACTTCTTCTCCAGATTCTGTAGCCTCCATGTCGGCTTCATCTTGTGACTCATAGTCTCCATTGGCAGTCACTATCATGAATCTTTTGTTTGGACACTCCTTAGCCATATGACCTCTTCCATGACATCTAAAACAAGTAATATCTCGAGTTCTTTGATTGTGAGGGTACTTACCTTGTTCTTATCTAGGTCATTTATATGGCTCATTACTCTTACCCTTGAACCAAGAATCAATCTCCACAGCCTTACCTTTGTCTACTGTTTTGTTACTAGTAAAGGCCAATGACTGGTTGGTTCTTGCTTATCCAGTATTGGTAGTCTTGGGCTTGATTTTTTGCTCAACCTGAACATCTAAGTGCATTAACTCATGTATTCCACTGTATTGAGCTATCTCTATCTTTCTAGATATGCGGTCTTGCAGACCATCAATGAATTGAGCCATCAATGCTTCTTCGAATTCTTCTTACTCTAGTGAGTTCATCAGCTTCTCAAATCTTCACAGTACTCCTCTACTGACCTATTACCATGAAATAACTTGCGGAAGCGTTTTTGTAAGTCTCAATTTTAATAATCAGGACCATACCTCAACCTTAAAAGGTATTTCATGTCAGTCCAATTTGTGACTGGTCCAAAATGGTTCTTTCTTCTTTCAACTACGTTTCTGTCCCACCCTGCAAGAGCATTCTCGGTGAGTTAAGCTTCTGCTAAGGCCACCTTCTTGTGTTCTCCACAGCCATAACATTCAAATATGAACTCTAAACCCTTCTCCTAGTCCATGTATACTTTTGAATTGGAATTTTCCTGCAAAAGTAGGAGGAATAAGTTTAATATCTTTGTTTTGTTCTCTAGGTTGTATCTCTTTAGATCAATGGTTTTTAAGAGGATCATATCTCCTAGGATTGCGGTTTTAAAGAGGATCATCGTCATTTAGACTTGGCGTTCTCTCATTGTCTCCATCTTCATCATATGGATTGGGGTTTTGGTTGCGGATCGGACCTCTCCTGATAGGTTGCTCTAATCGTCCTAGGCGCGTGTTAATCTGCTGGCCAAAATCTCCCATGACAGACCTCATCTCTGCTCTCATAACTTCCATCATCTGGTCCATGGTTGGAGGGTTAGCTCCATCGTTACCAGGATCTCCCATGACTCGGCTTGTGTAGCTAAACATAATCAAAAACAGCAAAACAT
Source organism: Moricandia moricandioides (assembly GCA_905132885.1). NCBI lineage: Eukaryota > Viridiplantae > Streptophyta > Magnoliopsida > Brassicales > Brassicaceae > Moricandia > Moricandia moricandioides. The sequence goes on from CAJHQQ010001187.1 coordinate 18,967, forward strand.
TAAAAGAACCAACGTTAACAAAATTTAAAAGAAAGATGTTACAAAAGTCAATAATTTACGTTTTATCTTCGAAGTGGATCCCATAATCACTAATGTTTACAATAAAAATTTTCGAATTTTTGCCTATATAAGAACTTGTACTTTGATCATTTCATGTTGCCCCTTCTGACACAATAAAATCATTCTCTTCTTTGCTATGCATTTTGTTTTGTTTCTTCTTTATATATATGTAACTTTGTTACATCATAGTATATATGATATATATATATATATATATATATATAAACTTAACAAAGAATAAAACGATATAATCTAATATTATTATAACACGTTATCAATACCGATCACTCTATTATTAAATTTTTGATTATAGTGTTTGGATTAGGGCCTCCATTTTTATTTGTTACGTTTATGATCATCAGAGTGCGGCACTGCCGCCTCCAATTTTATAATGGCTGCTTAAGGCACCATAATTGTCGGTATACCGCCTAAACATTTAATCTATTGTTTATGACAAATTAATTTGTTAGCATAATTTATTATTACTATCATGGTTGATTCATCAACTTTATTTATTTACTTTCAAATTTGATATGGATAATTTTATCACTATATATAACTAAATATATTTTAAGAAGACACATATATTTTAACTTTTTTTAAACTAATAAAATTTGTAATTGCTTGTTAATAATTTCTGAGTTATTTTTACCTTATGATTTTACTCCAAAGGTCACTAAAAAAATTACTTTCCAAATGGCTAGTTAACGGCTAATGAAAAGTATTTTTAAAAATCTATTAATACACTTAAAACTCATTCATTTCATTTCACATCTCTCTAAAGTTCTATTCTACAAAAAAATCATTTTTCGTTTAAAAAATGTTTAACCCGTTGTTAGTTTTTGTAATTGGCTTTTTATTAATTGATTTCCATGGTTTACTCGTTGGAGAATTCTCTCCCGAAGAAAATGTGTTTATTTTCATTTTGATGTTTTATGTATTTGTATTCCTTGTAATCTCACTACTTATCCATGTACCTCGCTTATTTTAATAAATTGATATTTCTAATTATGTTCTTTATTATTATTATTTAATTTTAGAAATCCAATGGCAAATAGCGAGAAGCTCCAATTTCCCGCCCTAGACATCATCGGCACCAACTATATTTCTTGGGTTACCAATGTCGAACTTCATCTTAAATCTCTTGGTTTATCTGAAACCATTAAAGAAAATAATACTTCAACACCTCAAGAAAAGGCTAAATCGGTGATCTTCCTTAGAAGACACCTTGATGAAAGTATTATTTATGACTATTCCAACATGAGAGATCCTAAAGAACTATGGAAGTCTCTGAAAGATCGTTTTGATCATAATAAATACAAAACACTTCCACTTGCTCGAAATGAATGGCAAAGTCTGAGGTTCCAAGATTTTGACAAAGTGATGAATTACAATTTTGTTGTGTTGGGGATTTTGGCCAAATTGATATATTATGGTGAGACGATGACCGAATCTCAAATGCTTGAGAAGACAGACACCAGATTTCACAAGAGCCACATCACCCTGCAACAATAACGGGCTTCTCATAGCAGAAAAGAATAACGAGCTTCTGATCAAGATTCACATGACTCGTCCAACTGGTTCTAAAGCATACCTTGAAGCAAACACATTAGAGGTGAAAAAACCAGTGAAGGAAAATAAGCATTTTCGGGCCCGCGGTCATTGCCGCCAATACTACCGTGGACGTGGATGTGGGGGAAAGTACAACCCACAAGATAGGAAGTCATTCCAGTGGGTCGACTCTGAGCAATCCCCTAAGGGAAAAGAACACCAGTAAGTACTTCTCAGAAGCGAGAAGATGCATGTTTCAGATGCGGTACTAAGGGACATTGGTCTCGTATGTGCCGTACCCATGCACACATTTGTGCTCTATACAAAGAGTATGTCAAAGGGAAAGGAAAAGAGGTAAACTTCTTGGAACATTCTGAGGGTACAACGCACCTCGATGTGTATGACTTTGTGAATGATTTCGAGGAGACCACTATAACAGAAGCTTAAAAACCCATCATGTGACTCTTGAAATTCCACAATTATACCATAAATAATTGTTTCTTGTGAAAGATTAATGTATAATTATTATGTTCTATTCAGCTACTTATGTATAATTACCGTATGTTTAATGATGTATAATATTTTATGAATAATGTTATCTTATTTCTGTTAATTCTTTTGTTTGTCTCAGGAATATACATTACAAATGGAGTATCAACCAAGAACAATGCTATAGATATTTGTATACCAGATAGTGGAACAACGCACACTATTCTAAAACATTGAAAATATTTTTCTAAACTAAAACTGAAAAATATCATGTTAATACAATATCGGTCCTGCAGACTTGATTGAAGGGATTGTTAAAGCCCATTTCACATTACCTAATGGGACAAAATTCTCGATAAATAACACATTATTTTCTCATAATTCTAAGAGGAATTTGTTAAGTTTTAAATTATACTCCGTCTGCAACTGAGGATGGAAAGAAATATATGTATACTACTCTTGAGAAATTGGGAAAACAAAAGGTGTTGGAAAACTACCAAAACTCCCTTCTAGTCTGCATCATACATATATAAGTGCCATCGAATCACATTTGGTGATTAAGGATAATTCTGAGGACTTTACACTATGGCATGATCGCCTTGGTCATCCATGCACCACAATGATGCAAAAAAATTATTGAGAACTCACATGGTCATTCACTAAAACCCCAAGAAGTTTATCAGGGGAATAAAATAACATGTGATGCGTATTTCTAGGAAAGTTGATTACAAGACCATCACCAACCAAATTAGATAAGGAGTTACCAAAGCTCCTTGAATGAATTCAAGGTGATATTTATGGACCTATACATCCTCCTTGTGGATCATTCTATTATTTTATGGTAATGATTGACGCGCCGAGTAGATGGTCATACATTTGTCAATTGTCCTCTCGAAATGTGGCATTTGCGAGATTTTTTATCTCAGATAATCAAACTAAGAGCTCAATTTCCTGATTATCCGATAAAGAGAGTTAGACTGAACAACACTGGTGAAATTACTTATCAAACATTTAATGATTATTGTATGGTAACTGGTGTTGATGTGGAACATCATGTTGCTCATGTTCATACACAAAAATGGTTTGGCTGAATCATTAATTAAATGTCTGCAACTGATTGCAAGACCATTGATCATGAAATTAAAACTCCTAACCTCTATGTGGGGACATGCTATTTTGCATGCAGAAGCACTGGTTAGGGTTGGACCAAGTGCATATCACAAATACTCCCCAATACAGTCAGCATTTTGACGAGAACAAAGTATTTCTCATATAAGAATTTTTTGTTGCGCCGTATATGTGCCAATCGCACCTCCCCAACTTAAAAAGAAGGGACCTCAAATGAGGTTAGGGATATATGTTGGTTGTGATTCTCCATCAGTTATACGATACCTAGAATCACAAACTGGTGGCGTATTTACGGCACATTTTGCCGATTGCACTTTGATGAAAAGGTATTCCCAGTTCTAGGGGGAGAAAATAAGAAAGTAGGAAAGGATATCAAGTGGTGTGTACCATCTTTGCTACATCTTGATCCTCCTACGAAACAATCAAAATTAGAGGTCCGTCGAATTATTCATTTGCAAAGCATCGCAAATCAACTACCTGATTCTTTTGCGGACACTAAAACAATAACAAATCACATATACCAGCTGCAAATGCTCCTGCTTGTATTGAAATGCCACAGAAACGTGGAATAGAAGATAATACATGAGATTCTAAAATACGATTGTAGTGTGGTAGACATGTTGGTTCTAAAGATAAGAACTCTAGAAAACGAAAGGAGACGGAAAAACAAAGTCTTTCAAACCTCGAAGGAAATTATGAAGAAATAAACCATGAGGGTGATGACAATGATTCTGAAAAAAATCATGAGATTTCTATAAATTACATTCATAATAGAAAAATATGGAATCGAAAAAAAGTGAATGGTGTTGATGATGTTTTCTCGTACTTTTTTTTCAAAGGAAATAAGTGAAGAGCAAGATGATCCATAGCCAAAGTCCATTTCAGAATGTCAAAAGAGACACGACTGGATAAAATGAAAAGATGCAATTTGAACTTAATTCGCTTAACAAACAAGAAGTATTTGGACCTATTATAATCACACTTGAAGCGGCAAAATCATTTGGGTACAAGTGGGTTTTTTTCGGAAACGAAATAAGAAAAATGAAGTAATTAGATGCAAGGCTCGTCTTGTAGCTCAAGGATTTCTTCAAAGGCCTCAGATCTATTATGAAAAAACATATTCTCCTGTTATAGATGCAATCACATTTAGATTTTTGATGAGTCTAGCGGCCAATCAAAATCTAGAGATGCGTCTAGTGGATGTTGTTACTGGATATTTATATGGATCCTTGGACACTGATATTTATATGAGAATCCCTGAAGGATTTAAAATGCCAGAACCATTAAGTTCTAAACCTAAAGAACTATGTGCAATAAAATTTCTAAGATCATTATACGGCTTAAAACAATTTGGATGCATGTGGTATAATCGCCTTAGTGAGCACTTAACTAAAGAAGGGTATGTAAACAGTCCTATATTCCCGTGTGTTTTCATCAAGAAAATGTCACATGGATTTGTAATTTTGCCGTATATGTTGATGATTTAAATATTATCAGAACTCAAAGAGAAATAAAAAAGGCATCGGAATATTTAAAAGGAGAATTTGAGATGAAAGATCTCGCACAAACAAAGTATTGTCTTGGTCTACAAATGGAACATTCCCATAAGGGTATATTTGTACACCAATCTACATATACAAAAAGAGTCTTGAAACGATTCAACATGGACAAAGAAACTGCACTTAGTACTCCTATGGTCGTCAGATCACTTAATGTCAAAATTATCCCTTTCGATCACAGGAAGAAAATGAAGATACACTTGGTCCTGAAGTGTCATATTTGAGTGCAATATGAGCACTTATGTATCTTGCAAACTGTACTCGACCTGATATTTCATTTTCTGTTAATCTTTTGGAAAGATTCAGCTCATCTCCTACACAAAGACATTGGAGTGGGATAAAAGATATCTTTCGATATCTTCAAGGAAATAATGATTTAGTATTATTTTATCCTAACAACTCAAATGGAGAATTTTTTTGGCTTTGCAGATGTAGGATATTTGTCTGACCCCCATAAAGCTCGATCACAAATAGGGTACGTCTTCACAGTTGGAGGAACTGCTATATCATGGCGATCCCAGAAACAAACACTTGTAGCTACTTCCTCGAACCATGCTGAAATAATTATTCTCCATGAAGCAAGCAGAGATTGTGTTTGGCTCAGATCAATAAGTTAACACATCCTATCAAGTAGTGGGATCAAAATCAACTCAAAACCTACCATCATATATGAAGACAATGCAGCATGTGTCGCTCAAACAAAGAAAGGATACATCAAAAGTGACCGAACGAAACATATTCCACTGAAATTCTTCTCATATACCCAAGAACTCGAGAAGAATAAAGAAATTGAAGTGAGATATGTTCGATCATGTGACAATGATGCAGATCTCTTTACAAAGTCACTACCCACTACGACATACAGAAAACATGTTTACAACATTGGAATGCGTCATCAACAAGACTTGTAAAAGTCATCTATTCAAAGGGGGAGCTTAAATATTAATGATAGTGGTCTTCAAGGAGGAGTGTTACAAAAGTCAATACTTTACGTATTATCTTCGAAGTGGATCCCATAATCATTAATGTTTACGGTAAAATCTGTCGAGTTTTTGCCTATATAAGAACTTGTATTTTTATCATTTCATGTTGCCCCTTTTGACACAATAACATCATTCTTATCTTTGGTATGCATTTTTTTGTTTCTTCTTTATATATACGCAACTTTGTTACACCATAGTATATATATATATATAACTTAACAAAGAACAAAACGATATAATCTAATATAATTATAACAAAATAATCTTTTATGGGGTTTTTGAATAATAAAGAGAGACAATAAAATAATGGAAACTTTTTATAGGGTTTCGGATTTTCAATAGTAAAAGAAGATGGCTGCAAACAAGGCTGTTTCAAAAAGGGAAACTCGACCAAAAAGAAAATCGCGTGGGTAAGGAAAGGAAATAAACAAGAAATCTTTTTGGTTTTTTTGTTTTTTACGATCTAAACAACTAGTAAACAAGGTAAACTCGGTTTCTAGGTTGAAATCTAAGAACTTAAACGAACACGGGCAAGAACAATCAACTATCTTTATAGGTTTTCTTTTTTTATAAATCGGAACAACTTAACAATGAAAAAGATGCAATAAACGATAACTTTTTATGGCTTGTATAATAAGATAAACAATCTAGATGCAAAAAAAAATTATAGGTTTTTGAGTTATAAACTAAAGAAACAAAGAAATAAACGGATCTAAAGATACAGGATAAGAAAAACTAAAGGTTAGTACCTTTGGCTCTGATACCAAAATGATATAAGACTCGGGATGAGCCTTTGAAAGGTGGTGATGATGGATCCTCAATCTGGCTTTAACGCCCTCTCTTGAGAACAAAGAATAGTTGATGGTGATGGACACTTAACCGGATGATGATCAAGTGGGATGGGATCTAACAAGCTGGTTTCATGCTCTCTCTTGTTGGACGTTTGATGGAGTTGATGATGGAACGAAGAACACCACAAGGAGGTTGATGGATCCTTCATACAGTTCGAAATCTTGCTGCTTGAATCACACAAGGAGGAAGAGATAGACGGCAGCTTGTTTTAGGGGGAAAACTGACTCATATATTGATCTAGGTAAAAAGTTGCGTTACAATGGCTGCATATGAGACTTTATTAATAGTCCTTCAGCCCGTGACCTAATGGTCGACTGACATGGGTGTGCTTTTATTGTTCTAACAGGGTATAAATATTCTAAACAATTAACTATCAAATTAACCCTTAATCCCAACACAAAAAATAATACTCTTGCCAAGAGAGGTCATGTGTAGTACTTAGGGATCAAATCTACAGAGAACAATGACACACAATAGATTTATTATTTCTAAAGACTAAGCTAGGTAATTATATATATTGGTAACAAGTAATCAATTTAAGGAAATATTCCTTATTAGAAGGTATATATGCAATATGTAATAATAGTAATAGTGTAAATATGGAAATATGATAATAGACTAACTAGATGCAAATGTAAATATGCTAGATCTAGGTTTTCAAGCTCAATGAATTATAGAGAATAAGAAGCACGGATATGTAAATATTCTAGAACTTAAATATTAACTATTTTGATCCTTTTAACTCCAATTCTAGTATGCGAGCAAAAGGAAAGACAATCGATCGACGGCTAAGGCCTGATGTCGACCGATGGTAAAATCAGAAGGAATTGTGAACTATATTTGATATGTTCACCAAGCTAATTAGACCAGCTCTCGCATGCGCCTAACAACCTAGTTCAATAGAATCTATTCTGGCACATAACCTACTCTCGTAGTCGTACATGTCCTACTTTCGAGATCCTAGTTAGCTACTGACATGGGTGTTTTTTATGTTTTAATAGGGTATAAATATCCTAAACAAACAGTGTCAAATTAACCCTTAATCCTAACACACAAAATAATACTCTTGTCAAGAGAGATCAGGTGTAGTACTTAGGTATCGAATCCACAGAGAACAATGGAACACAATAGATTTATTATTTCTAAAGACTAAGCTAGGTAACTATATATATTGGTAGCAAGTAATCAGTTCAAGAAAATATTCCTTATTAGAAGGTATAGATGCAATATGGAAATATGCTAATAATGCAAATATGAAAATATGCTAATAATTCAAATATGGAAATATGCTAATAATTTAACTAGATGCAAATGTAAATATGCTAGATCTAGGGTTCCAGGCAAGTGGATTATAATAGATAGAAGATAAGAGTATTTAATCATGGAACTCGAAATCTTTTGTAAAAGCACCAGCTCTCGCATGCGCGTCTAATTTATTGACTAAGTCCAATGTCTCAGCTCTCGCTTGTTGACATGGAATGACCATCAATTGATGGCAATGATCTTGCGTTGATCGATGGTTTCTTGAGTCAAGCTTTATGACCTAGTTCGATAAGTCACTAGATTAACTAAATCAACTCTCGTTTGTTTCTAGCAACCTAGCTCAACAAAATAAAGTCCGGTAGTAGACCATGCTCTCGCTTGCGCCTAACTATCCTATTATCAGGGTTCTAGTTAGTTAATCTAGAACACAAGTAATAAACACAAGTATATTAATAGATCTAATAATGACCCTAACAATTCTATTATTTGGCTAATCCATCGGTACCATTAATAAAACCTAAATCTAGTTGATAACTGCTAAGACATAATTAAAGTAAAAATAATAATCTGAATAAAATGCATAGATAAAATATTGGAGTTTCAATATAAATCTTCCTAAGGAGTTATGAATCTTCTCCATAAACAAATCCTAGAACTATGGTGAGGTGGTGCACACTTAGCCCTCTCGCTCTCACACACTTTTGGCACTTTGCACCAAACACTCACAAGCACCAAGCACCCCTTTTCTTGTGCAATACATAAAGTATAAATATAAAACCCTAAAGTATAGGTCAAAACTCGTCCAAGGGTAATCTTGTAATATTCTATCATGTCTCTAACTTGGGCTTGAAAGTCAGTTTTCTGCGAATTGGACATCGATCGATGGCAGATGTGCAACATCGATCGATCTTGGTCATGTAACATCGGTCGACACCAACGTTATGTCGTCGATCGATGGTGATCTTGTACTTCGAATCTCTCAATAGTCAGCTACATATTATTCTCCTCTAAATGCTACAAAAGCTCCAAGTATCTCTATATATCTCCAAAACGTACCTAGACCTGTAAAGACCTCAAAACATAGCCTAGACCCTAAATAGAGTCTATGAGATGGTCTAAAACTGGTAATAAATAGGCTATATCAACTCCGCATGCAAGACTTATCATTTGCTTGTCCTCAAGCAAACAAGCCTGTGAAAGTTGTTTTGAAAAGTAAAGACTCACATATTGTCTAAGTATAATTGCACCTTACTTTACTGCAACCACATCCTATCAAGCCAATCATAGAGAAAATTTATATATACTATCCTAGTATAGCAACCAAATTCATTATACCAACAACTTAGCGAATACTAGTCTGACTCGCCCCTCTACTGATTTCATTTCTTTGCATAAAATAAAAGTGCATGCTTTACCTTGGGAATATCGATCAAGGGAGACATGGACTCTTACCTCTGCAAGTATTTGAACACACAGGTAGCCTTTTTTATTCCTTTCCTCTCTCTCTCTCTCTCTCTCTCTCTCTCTCTCTCTCTCTCTCTCTCTCTCTCTCTCTCTCTCTCTCTCTCTCTCTCTCTCTCTCTCTTCTCACTTCTTCTCAATCAATGTCTCCCTTGTTTTGAGTCCATGAATCAAGCCCTAATGGTTTTCTCCACCAGATCATGTTCACTTCTTTTTGACCTTTTTATCTCTTTCTAGTATCATATGAATCAAGCTTTAATGGTTGTAACCACCAAATTCTGTTTGAATCCTTTTTTAATCTGAAGGGGAGAGAGAGGGGAATCAGAAGCACACATAATTTTACCTTCCAAACTTGCAGAAGGAAACCGATCCAATGTATACCAAATCCCAAAGCAAGCAAATAATGTTAGGATTAGTGTTGGAAATCAGATTCGGTTCCTCCATACTTTCTAAGCAAGTGTGATATAGTGGCAGGATGATCCACTTTGGTATCTCAAGTAATCTCTACAAACAACCTTCTAATAATGGTGCTTATAGCATGGTTAGTCAATAATAAATCTTGATCATAGTCCTCTTGTTGACTCAATAAAACTTTTTGAAAACCTTATATAGATATAAATAACACTCAAAAACAACTAAATAGTATTAGCGAACCTCCGCCAGACTTAAATTACGCTGTCCCCAGTTTAATCCGCCCCGGAGTGGTTAGAAAAAATAAATCATAAGTAAATATCTAAGTATAAAACTCGATACCTCTCACTGTAAGAGAGCATCGATCGATGCTAAACTTGCAAGTTCCTATTTCTTATAAAACTGCTCGTTGATGGTGACCATCAATCGACACAGTAAAGTGCCTATCGATCGATGCGTTGCTTACTCCATCGATCGGCAGTGATCAAGTGTCAGTCGATGCTCTAGGAAGACTATCTTCTTTGGACCTTTTTTTAATCTCAAATGAATAAAAACGAAAATTAGTAATAAATTAAGAATAAAAACTAATTAAAACTTACTAAATAGTGGGTTGTCTCCCAATCAACGCTTCGTTATAGTCTTAAGCTCGACGTTGTCAACGTTCTGACTAGAAAGGAGGTTGATCAACACTTGGAAAACAAGTTTCTACATCTTATTTTCTCTTATGAAACCATGTACCAATGAAGTTTCTGATTGCCTCATCTCCTCTAGTTTTCTCGTTCTTTATGATCTCCTTAGTAACCTCCAGTGAATGCATTCTTCTTTGTAGATTCTTAATACCGCGCTAGAGCATTCTAAGTTTGCCACCTGTAATGTCTGATATCTCCTCTAGTTGCTGAGAAATATCTTCTTTCATCAGCCTCTGAGAAAAAGCAATTTCATCGAACCTATCTTCTAAGTGGTGTTTTACTGCGGACTTCTCTTTATCGAAACTAGTATCCATCGTTGGCAAGGTGGTGCCGTCGATCGATGTCAGTCTATCTGGTCTACTCGCATGCTGTCTCTGAGCAGTATCCATCTCTTGCTTCATGTCATCCATGCGTGTAGTCAAATTGGTAAGGAATATATCAATAGGATAATAGACATCATCAAGCCTCATGTAGAAATTATCCAGTGACATCTCTTGAGCTTTGTAGATCTGATGCACAATATCATGAATCTCTACTCTGTCGTATGTTTCGTGCTCCTATTCCTCGTTGTCGATCGATGCTGGTACCTGTGCGTCGATCGATGGATGTTGCGGTTGTCCAAAGAAATTTCCTGATCGTTCAGCCATTAGAAGGGCGTCTGCTACATTTTCTTAGGTAGAGTTAGAATTCTTCCATAAAGACCTCGTGCACGTTCTTCTACATCTCTGAAAATTCCAAACTCATCGGGTCTAAGATAACCAGCTTCTGTTTCTTCTGTTCCAAGTGGAGGGTCTGGATTACATTTGATGTTGTTTGATGGCCAAGATAGGCCGGTTATTGATGTTGGATTGCCTACTCTTGCGTCCATTACCTAGCCACCTTCATCCTCATTGTGATATGAATCATATTCTTCGTAGGTTTCACCGTATCCTTGGCATGCCCAATTGGTGTCGATCGATGGTTTATGGCTACCATCGATCGATGCTCGATAATCATATCAGTGCCCAAAAAGGTTTCCAGCTCTATTGGCCATTGCAAGTATATCTGCTACATCCTCCTTCGTTCTTGCGTGACCATCTGGATCTCTCATAATACCGATCTCGTCTAATTGTAGATAACCAGCTTCTTTGTCGCATTCTTCTGCTGAATCAGGTTCGGTTTCCGCTTCGTTCTCAGTATCGATCGATGGCGTATGGTTTTCTTCGATCGTGTCCATTTCTCCGGTTCATGGGAAACATGAAAAAATCCAGCCTCTTCCATAGAAAGCCCTCGGTACTCGATCATCTCTTCTTCTCTGTAATTTCATCGTATTCGAGGTGGGCTAGGTTGTAATCATGGTAAGCATGGTGGGTGTGGATCGGTTTTGGGTTATGGGTATCGATCAATGTTGAAGGGTGGGTATCGATCGATTGTTGGTGTGCAGGACTTTCAATCGATGCTAGGGATTGGGTGTCGATCGATGCTCCATCTACCAATTCATCATTGCATTCGTAATCGCAGAAACATGTGGCCACAAGCTCTGCATCGTTACAAAATTTTGTGAGGGGAGGTTTATTCTTATAAATTTCATAATAAATATTATGATCAATCAAGGAAAGGCACAACCTGTTTATATTCATGTCACAGATATCTCCTACGTTGGCCATGAAAGCTCTTCCCAGTAACAAGGAAGAGTTCCAATTGATTTGGATGTCCATCACATGGAAATCTATCGGGACTAAGACGTCTTGAATTCGCAATGGGACATCTCTACATATACCTCCTGAGTCCACTCTAGAGCAATCCACAAAGATGAAAGAATCATCGAAGGTCCCTATTATGAGGTTTAACTTCTCTGCTATAGCTCTGCGAATGATGCTCACTGACGATCCGGTGTCGCATAGGGCATTGGGAAATTCATGGTTTTTGATCAGACATGGCATCAAAAACATCACAAGATCACTTTTCTTCTTTAGAATGAATCTTGGCTCTCTCCTAGTATGATCCTTGGTAGCTTTATCGACTATCATAGGTTCTGATGAATCCCTCTTCTGCTCTGGAGTTGTCGTATTCGTGACCTTTGGTCGATCAACTCGTTTTGTCACTGGGTACCATCGATCGATTGTGCGTCCTCTGCATCGAATGATGTGTGAAGCTATCCCCGATTCCGTCGAATTAATAGGAACCTTCGATCGATTCATTGTAACTTGTGTCGATCGATGCTTTTGTTGGCTGATTAACGAACTCGGATTTCCTTCTTTTTGTGGCTTCTCTTTCTTTACTTCTACCCAAAAATCATCATCAATCACAGCATTGATGTGATACATTTTCCCAGTCGCTTCCCCTTCTTTGACCATAACTTCGTATCTCGTAAGGATTTCACTCTTATGCGTCATCTAATTTTCCAAATTTTCCACACGGATGCTGATATCTTCGATTTTTGTATTTAGGTGTAGGTACAAGAAATCTAACTTGTCACTGAAATCCACAATCATCTTACGTTGTTCCTTCAGTATCTTGTCAAACATAAACTCGATCCATGGTCTTCTGGTTGGATTTGAAATTTCCATACTTCTCGCAGCTTGGGCATTAGCTTATGCTTATGTTTCTTTATCAGGGATTATAGTCCCCTGATCGTCTATCCTTTGACCTGCTGCATTACGTAGATGACCGTTGAGGACATGCAAGTCTCTGCTCTCATTATGAACCACAATTATAGGCGCAACCATGTAAACTCGTCTGCTGTTGTCGATCGATGCGGATGAGGTATTGTCGATCGATGCTATAGAATCAATATCGGTCAATCATCGATCAACAATGGTAGAGTTCTGATATCGGTCGATGCTTCTGATGTCGGTTGATGGTATCCGTAAAGAGGTATCGGTCGACGCTGAATGTATGCCGTCGATCGATGCGTGTCACCTTTCTTTGTGGATCGTGCGTTCGAGTTGCTGTGGGTCAGAGAATATTAAGTCTTATCATTTGTTGCTCCTGGTACTCTTTTGCATGCACCTGAAAAAGAAAGAAAAATAAAAATTCGTAACTTTGAAAGTAATAAACCTAGACTAAGTCCTAGAAAATAAATCTAATGGCGATCAATGTTCCCCGGCAGCGGCGCCAAATTTTACGTGGGTGTGTTTTTATTTTCTAATAGGGTATAAATATCCTAAACAAAAAGATGTCAAATTAACCCTTAATCCTAACACAAAATAATACTCTTGTCAAGAGAGATCAGGTGTAGTATTTAGGGATCGAATCCACAGAGAACAATGGCACACAATAGATTTCTTATTTCTAAAAACTAAGCTAGGTAACTATATATATTGGTAGCAAGTAATCAGGTCAAGGAGATATTTCGTATTAGAAGGTATAGATGCAATATGAGAATATGCTAATATGCTAATAATGCAAATACGGAAATCTGCTAATAATTTAAGTAGATGCAAATGTAAATATGCTAGATCTAGGGTTTCAGGCAAGTGGGTTATAGTAGATAGAAGTTAAGGGTATTTAATCATGAAACTCTAAATCTAATGTAAAAGACACCAGCTCTCGCATGCGCGTCTAACCTATTGACTAAGTTCAATGTCTCAACTCTCGCTTGTTGACACACTTAGCCTTCTCACTCACACACTTTTGGAACTTTGCACCTAACACTCACCAGCACCAAGCACCCCTTTTCTGGTGCAATATATAAAGTATAAATATAAAACCCTAAATTCTAGGTCAAAACTCATCCAAGGATAATCTTGTAATCTTGCATCATGTCTCTAACTTGGGCTTGAAAGTCGGCTGTCTACGAATTGGATATCGACCAATGGCAGATGTGCAACATTGATCGATCTTGGTCATGTAACGTCGGTCGAAAGCCAACGTTATGTCGTCGATCGATGGTGATCTTGTACTTCGACTCTCTCATTGATCAGCTACGGATTATTCTCCTCTAATTGCTCCAAAATCTCTAAGTATCTCAAAATATATCTCCAAAAGGTACATGGACCTGTAAAGACCTCAAAACATAGCCTAGACACACATAACATACCCTAAATAGAGTCTATGACATGGTCTAAAACTGGTAATAAATAGGCTATATCAGCTACTCTAGAATGCAAGCATTAAGCACAACTCAATTGATGGATATTAACTTAACCTAGCAATCCTACCTTTGGGCTAATCCATGTTTGCTATCATTTAACCCTAAATTTAGTTGATAACTACTTAGACATAATTAAAGTAAGAATACTAGTCTGAATATAATGCATACATAAAATATTAGGGTTGCAATACAAATCTCCCTAAAGAGTTATGAATCTTTTCCCCTAAATAAATCCTAAAACTATAATGGAATGCTGGTGCACACAATCTGCCACTGGCACAACCGTACACTCTTCTTTTTCGTGTAATACATAAACTATAAAAATAAAACCCTAAAATCTAGGTCAAAACTCTTCCAGGGGTAATCTTGTGTCTTATCTCTAACTTGGGCTTGAAATCGGTTGTCTGCGATTTGGACGTTGATCGATGGCAGATGTGCAACATCGATCGACCTTGGTCATGTAACGTCGGTCGATGCCAAGGTTGTGTCGCTGGTCGATGGCAGTCTTGTACTTCTATTTTCTAAATGATCAGCTATGAATTCTTCTCTTCTAAATTCTCCAAAAGCTCCAAGTATCTCCATATATCTCTAAAATGTACCTGGACTTGTAAAGAACTTAAAACATAGCCTAGGCAAACATAATCGACCCTAAATGGATCCTATAACATGGCCTAAAACTGGTAATAAATAGTCTATATCAACTCCCCCAGACTTTACCTTTTGCTTGTCCTCAAGCAAACAAGTCTGTGAAAGAGGTATTGAAATGCGAAGAATCAGATAATGCCTAAGTATAACTATCACCTTACTTTATTGCAGTCACATTCTATCTAGTCAATCATACAGAAACTTTGTATACCCTATGCTAGTATAGCAACCAAAGTCATTCTACCAACAACTTAGCAAATACTAGTCTGACTCGCCCCTCTATTGATTTCATTTTTTTGCATAAAATAAAAGTGCAGACTTTACCTTAGGAGTATCGATCAAAGAACACATGGACTCTTACCTCTGCAAGTATCTGAATACACATGTAGTCTTTTCTGATCCCTTTTCTCTCTCTTTTCTCACTTCTTCTCAGTCAATGTCTCCCTTCTTTTGAAGGTGTCATATTATTATTTTAATTGACTGAGAATTTGGATAGGCTTCCATGAATCAAGCTCTAATAGTTTTTGCCACCAGATCCTATTCACTTCTTTTTGATATTTTTATCTCTTTCTAAGATCATATGAACCAAGCATTAATGGTTGTAGCCACCAAATCATGTTCGACTTCTTTTTTTAATCTGAAGGGGAGAGAGAGGAGAATCAGAAGCACACAGACTTTTACCTTCCAGACTTGCAGAAGAATTCTGATCCAGTGTATACTAAATCCCAAAGCAAACAAATAATGTTAGGATTATTGTTGTAAATCAGCTTTGGCTCCTTCAAAATTTCTTAAGAAAGTGTGATATATTGGTAGGATGATCCACTTTGGTATCCCTAGTAATCTCTGCAAACAACCTTCTAGGAATGGTGCTAAAGTGTGGTTACTCAATAATATAACTTTTTGAAAAACTTATATATATAGTAAATAAAACTCAAAAACAATAAAATAGCATTAGAGAACCTCCTCCAGACTTAATTACATTGTCCCTAGTGTAATCTGCCCTAGATTGGTTAGGAAAAATCGATACCTCTCTCTGTAAGAGGTGTCGATCAATGGTAGTATGGTTTGGTCGATAGATGGTCGCGATCCATTGTCGACTGATGGTGCCTATATGGTGTCGATCGATGGTGGACTTAAATAGTCTGTTAAAATAATGTTGAACTCGAAATAAGTAGTAATATAAGTAAAAACTAAATAAAAACTTACTAAATAGTGGGTTGTCTCCCACTCAGCTCTTGGTTATAGTATTAATCTCGACGTATTGAACTTTCTGACTAGAATGGAGGTGAATCAACACTTGGAAAACAAGTGTCTACATTTTCTTTGCTCTATTGAAACCATGTACCAACAAAGTTTCTCATTGCCTCATATCCTCTGACTTTTTCATTCTTTATGATCTCCTTAGTAACCTCTCTTGAATGCATTCTCCTTTGTAGATTCTCAATAATGCGTTGTAGCATTCTAAGTCTGACAGCTGTAGTCTCTGACATATCCTTCAATTGCTGAGAAGACCTTCCTTCATCAGGTTTTGAGAAAGAGTAATCTCATTGAATCTGTCTTCTAATTGTTTTTCTTCTGCAACCCTTTGTTTATCGAAACTAGTATCGATCGATGGCATGATGCTTTCGTCGATTGATGGCATGATGCTGTCGTCGATCAATGACACTCAGTTGTTCCTATCACACATTTTCTTTGAATAGTATCCAGATCTTGCTTCACCTCATCCATGCGTGTAGTCAAATCGGTGAGGCACTTGTCTATAGGATAGTAGACATAATAAAGCCTCTTGTAGAAATCATCCAATCACATCTCTTGAACTTTGTAGATATCATTCACGATATCGTCAATCTCTGCTCTACTGTATTTTTCTTGCTTCTTCATGGACATACCGATCTTTTGCACATTCACAACTCTTCCGTCTATAGCTCATGCATTACCATTCTTATCTCTGTAGATGCCATACTCATCTTTCTTTTCCCAATAGAAAATTATCTTGCCATCAGCATCATAAGCTCTCGTTCCATACTCTACATTACCGTCGATCAATATGGGGTTTATCCAACCGATCGATCCTGGATTTTCTGAACTAAAGAGGTTAGATGTACAGAACTCATGGACTCCTGGAATGGTGGTATAGATCGATGCATGCTTGTTGTCGTCGATCGATGTTTGATTGTGGATCGGCTCTTGCTTCTGCTCCTTGTTGTCGATCAATGGCTATTGATGTTTTCCAAATAAATTCATGATCCATTAGCCATAAAAAGGGCGTATGCTACATCCTCCTTAGG
Source organism: Moricandia moricandioides (assembly GCA_905132885.1). Taxonomy (NCBI): domain Eukaryota; kingdom Viridiplantae; phylum Streptophyta; class Magnoliopsida; order Brassicales; family Brassicaceae; genus Moricandia; species Moricandia moricandioides. Next base: position 36,421 of record CAJHQQ010001187.1, read on the forward strand.
TAGATTTAGAATTCTCCCATAAAGATCTCGTGCACATCCTTTTGTATCTCTGAAAATTCCAAACTCATCTGGTTGAATCTGGTTCTATAATACTGAACTCGTCTGATTCTAGATAACTATATTTTCTTTCGCGTTATGCAGCTGAATCTGTTTCGGTCTCTAAATTACGAACAGTATCGATCGATGGTGGGTGGTACCGTCGATCGATGTCAATTACCCAATTTGATGGGAAACATAAAAAAACACCAGCCTCTTCTATAGCAATCCATCATTATTTGATCATCTCTTCTTCTTTGTAATCTTCGTCGTACTCGAGGTAGGCTGAGATGTAATCGTGATCTTCATGGTAGGTGTTGATCGGTTCTGAAGGTTGAGTGTCGATCGATGATAAAGGTTGGGTGTCGATCGATTGTTGATTTCTAAGATCGTCGATCGATGTGCGAGTCGATCGATGTGCGAGTCGATCGATGTTCCTTCCACCGACTCCTCATGGAACTCGTAATCTCGGAGGCATGTGGTCACAAGCTCTTCTTTGTTACACAATTCAATCAGAGTAGCTTTTCTCTTATTCTTAACGGGCTCATAAAAGATATTTTGATCAATTAGAGATAGATATAATATGTTTAACTTCATATCGCATATAGCTCCCACAGTAGCCATGAAGGCTCTCCCAAGTAGTAGCGAAGAGTTCCAATCTATCCTAATATCCATCACATGGAAGTCTACTAAAACTAGGGTATTTTTGATCTGCATTGTAACATCTTTTACCATCTCTCTTAGTCCACTCTCGAGCAGTCTAAGAATGTGAAAGAATCGTTGGAGGGTTCCACTTTTAGGTCAGATCCTCAGCCATAGATTTTGGCATAATGCTCACTGATGATCCAATGTCACAAAGGGCGTTTGGATATTTGTTTCCTTTGATGAAGCATGGAACCACGAATTTTTCAGGATCAATTTTCTTCTCAAGACAGGTCCTTTGCTTCATCTTCTCCCTGAGGAGATTGAACATTATCTCTATATCATCATCTGTCTCCCTTGTTTCCCTGAAAAATATCCACAATTTGTGAGTATTATAAGTTTCATCAAAATAAATATCTAGAGAAATTTTAAAAAACTCTTTTAGCAAAGCTATCCATCTCTTTTTCTTTGGCTTCTCTGCATTGATGTTTGAGGATCTTTTGCTTCCTCTTGGAGTGTCCCTCATCTTCTCTATCAAGATCCATAGTTTCAAAAGTGTATGTATTTTGTTCTGAATCTTTCACGGTCAGACGTACAATTAAACTTTCATTAAGGTTCGGTAGTCGAATTGGATTTCTCTCCTGTCGATCGATTATGAGGTCGCACTGTCGAACGATGCTTCTATCTCTATATCGATCGATTTTCTGAGTTATATGTCGATCGATGTTAGTCAATTCACACGAAGCCACAGATACGGTAGGCTTCACCGTCGATCGATGGTCACTGCTCGATATCGATCGATGTGGATGAAAAGTGTCGAGTGACATAAAATTTTCCACACAAAAATCATTATCTTGGGGCTTCTTCCTCTTAACTTCTTGACAGAAATCATCATCAATCAATGCATTGACGTGGTGCTTCTGTCCAGCCTTAATTTTCTCCTTAATCAAGCTCTCATGCCTCTTAATGGTCTCACTTGTTTGCATCACTTGATTCTCTAATTTCTTCACATGAGTGCTGAGGTTTTCGAATTTGGTATTAAGGTTGAGATACATACCATTTATATTTCCATTGAAATCCACAATCATCTTCTGCTGCCCCTCTAAAACTATGTCAACCATTTCTTCAATCTTGCTTTCCTGAGCTTTTGGAAGAGGATTTTGGTAGTAGGAAGATCCATAAGTCATGTTGTTGTTCAAAGGCTTTCGCTATGAACTTTGATTAAAATTACTTTTTTGACCAGTACCATAGGAGTTCCTGTTGAATCTTGGATTCTCTTGTCTCTAGAAACCGTTCCCATCGATGTAGTTCACATCCTCTTCTTCAATATCATCTTTTCCAGACTTTATTGCTTCTTCAAAAGTAATATGCTTCTTGATTTGTAATTTGGATCTGGATTTTCAGTTTTACAAAAAAATGGGCCTTGATCATATGTTATGTTGGAACAATCTACATCAAAGACCGTCTAAGAAATCCACCATAGTTTATACACTTTTCACTCATGCATGTACTATGGCACAATTCATCATCATACTGAAAGTTTCAATGTGTGGACGAATTTTTGTCTTAATCTTCCATCGTCAAAGATAGGATCCTACTTCCTAGGTTGGATATTTTAAGTCTTGATTTTTTGTGGTTTTTGAATTAGTTTTGGTTTTTGATTTTCTAAAAACTAAATTGCATCTAATCGATTCCCTAAAATATAGGGAAACTGGTTTTTGCAAAAAAAAAAAAACTTTTTTTAAACATAAAAATCGAAAACCAAGTTTTCTTAGTTTTTTTCTAAACCTACCATTTTTTTTTCCTTTTTTAATTATAGTTATACTTTAATATAATAAAATATAAAAATGATAATTACTAGAAACAAATTACGTTGAGTGAGAATCATTTTCTTACTATGGGTATAGTTTATTAAATTCGTGATACATTCGTTTAGATATTTTTATTTTGTTTCAATAACAAAAAATTAACTTCTAAGTTAATTTTAAAGAAAAAAACTGACCAAAAAATTATTAATCAATTTTTTTTTTTGAAAAACCAAAAATTTAAATAATTTTAAATTCAGAATCAAAATATATTTATAATTTTATAAAGTTTCTTATAAATATAAAATATACATAAATTTATATAGCATGTTCAAATAATAAACTAACTATCAATTGTATATTTTTAATAAGTGTGGAATTGAATAGTAATTTAAAATCTAACTATTAATATTTTTCTGTATTATTCGAATTATAGAAGATTTTTAAATAAATACTGTTTAAGATATCATTTTATTAATGTATTAATTAGAAAGAAAAATATTTCCTATGTGAACATAATGAAAAGTAGAATTGGTAAGAGATTTTTAAAATGCGTGACAACATTTAACTAAATTTTTTATGAAATATGAGAAGTACTTTTTTAAATTTTATTAATTATTTATAGTAAATAATAATGATTTTTTATTTCAATTTCAAAAAAAAATATTTAATAGAATTTTAAAATTTAAAACTAAAAACTCATTACTTAAGTTTTTAGAAAATTAAACCACATAAAAGTTTTTAAAAAATTAAAATATTTTGTTAAATTTTTAAACAAAAACCAAAAGTTAGAAACTAAAATCGCAAATCATGTTTCCTGAAAACTAAAATCTAATGCAAAATTAATAACCAAAATCTATAAACTAAAAACCAAAAACTAAAAACTAAAAACAATCATCACCCCAGTGATCAGTGACGTACTTAACTATGCTCACCTGTTTCTCTATAAAATACGATGGCTACCTTTGATCTATATCATTAAAGAACCAAAACACACACACACACATGGAGCCAAAAACTTTCTTCCGCTTGATTTTTCTCATAATCACCGCCGGTTTCATCATCTCTTTCACTTCCACTAATTTCCCCCACGCGCCGTCGTCCACCACGGGCCTTCTTGACTGCACCGACTCTTCCTCTTCACCTCTTTGTGCATCACGAAACTTCCTTTTAAACAAATCAAAACGACCATTCTCTAAACAAGATCCTAAACCAAAACCCAAGAACCATGACCACTTGTCCGACACACCAAACCACCCTCTGGACCCACTCACTGTCATGGAGTTTAACAAAGTCCGATCTCTCCTCTCCTCTCACGCGCTCTTCTCCTCAGACGCACCACACGCGTTCCACTCCATCGTCCTTGAAGAGCCGGAGAAGAATCTCGTTTGTTTGGATCTGATTTGTAATTTGGATCTGGATTTTCAGTTTTACAAAAAGTTGGGCCTTGATCATATATTATGTTGGAACAATCTACATCAAAGACCGTCTAAGAAATCCACCATAGTTTATACACTTTTCACTCATGCATGTACTATGGCACAATTCATCATCATACTGAAAGTTTCAATGTGTGGACGAATTTTTGTCTTAATCTTCCATCGTCAAAGATAGGATCCTACTTCCTAGGTTGGGTATTTTAAGTCTTGATTTTTTGTGGTTTTTGAATTAGTTTTAGTTTTTGGTTTTCTAAAAACTAATTTGCATCTAATCGATTCCCTAAAATATAGGGAAACTGGTTTTTGCACAAAAAAAAAACTTTTTTTTAACATAAAAACTGAAAACCAAGTTTTTTTGGTTTTTTTTAAACTTACCATGTTTTTTTTTCTTTTTTAATTATAGTTATACTTTAATATAAGAAAATATAGAAATGATAATTACTAGAAACAAATAACGTTGAGTGAGAATCATTTTTTTACTATGGGTATAGTTTATTAAATTCGTGATACATTCATTTAGAAATTTTTATTTTGTTTCAATAACAAGCTAAGTTAATTTTAAAGAAAAAAAACTGACCAAAAAATTATTAATCAATTTTTTTTGAAAAACCAAAAATTTAAATAATTTTAAATTCAGAATCAAAATATATTTATAATTTTATAAAGTTTCTTATAAATATAAAATATACTTAAATTTATATAGCATGTTCAAATAATAAACTAACTATCAATTGTATATTTTTAATAAGTGTGGAATTGAATAGTAATTTAAAATCTAACTATTAATATTTTTCTGTATTATTTGAATTATAAAAGATTTTTAAATAAATACTGTTTAAGATATCATTTTATTAATGTATTAATTAGAAAGAAAAATAGTTTCTATGTGAACATAATGAAAAGTAGAATTGTTAAGAGATTTTTAATATGCGTGACAACATTTAACTAAATTTCTTATGAAACATGAGAAGTATTTTTTAAAATTTTATTAATTATTTATAGTAAATAATAATGATTTTTTATTTCAATTTCAAAAAAAATATTTAAAAGAATTGTAAAATTTAAAACTAAAAACTCATTACTTAAGTTTTTAGAAAATTAAACCACATAAAAGTTTTTTAAAAATTAAAATATTTTGTTAAATTTTTAAACAAAAACCGAAGCTAGAAACTAAAATCGCAAATCATGTTTTCCTGAAAACTAAAATCTAATGCAAAATTAATAACCAAAATCTATAAACTAAAAACTAAAAACTAAAAACCATCCAAACAATCATCACCCCCGTGATCAGTGACGTACTTAACTATGCTCACCTGTTTCTCTATAAAATACGATGGCTACCTTTGATCTATATCATTAAAGAACCAAAACACACACACACACATGGAGCCAAAAACTTTCTTCCGCTTGATTTTTCTCATAATCACCGCCGGTTTCATCATCTCTTTCACTTCCACTAATTTCCCCCACGCGCCGTCGTCCACCACGGGCCTTCTTGACTGCACCGACTCTTCCTCTTCACCTCTTTGTGCATCACGAAACTTCCTTTTAAACAAATCAAAACGACCATTCTCTAAACAAGATCCTAAACCAAAACCCAAGAACCATGACCACTTGTCCGACACACCAAACCACCCTCTGGACCCACTCACTGTCATGGAGTTTAACAAAGTCCGATCTCTCCTCTCCTCTCACGCGCTCTTCTCCTCAGACGCACCACACGCGTTCCACTCCATCGTCCTTGAAGAGCCGGAGAAGAATCTCGTTAGAAACTGGAAAAAAGGAAACCCGCTTCCTCCGAGAAGAGCTTCCGTCCTCGCACGCGTCGGCCCGGACACGCATGTGCTAACTGTTGACCTTTCTTCTGGTCGGATCGATATAGTGGATAGTCCGGTTCGTGTTTCGGGTTACCCGATGATGACTCTAGAAGAGATGAATCAAGTTACATTCGTACCGTTTTCAAGCGCTGATGTCAACCGTACGATTGTTGCTCGTGGAGTTAATCTGACGGATGCATATTGCTTCCCGTTATCAAGTGGCTGGTACGGTAAAAAAGAAGAAAATAGAAGGGTTATTAAGAGTCAGTGTTACTCCACCCAAGGTACTGCTAATTTCTACATGCGACCCATCGAAGGCTTAACAATTCTTATAGATTTAGACACAAAGCAAGTGATCGAGATAGTTGATACCGGTCCGAATATTCCCATACCCGGTTCCACCAATACCGAATACCGCTTCAAAAACCTAGGGACCACCGAGAAAATACGAGGTCTCAACTCTATATCGATCGAGCAGCCACGTGGTCCAAGCTTCGTAATAGAAGACAACCATCTAGTGAAATGGGCAAACTGGGAATTTCATCTAAAGCCTGACCCAAGAGCAGGTGTGGTATTATCACAAGTTAGAGTACACGATCCTGATACACAAGCGACACGTGACGTGATGTACCAAGGGTTCGTGTCGGAGCTTTTTGTTCCCTACATGGATCCATCAGACGCGTGGTACTTCAAGACATACATGGACGCAGGTGAATACGGGTTCGGCTTACAAGCCATGCCGCTTGTACCGCTTAATGATTGTCCACGAAACGCGGCGTATATGGACGGCGTTTTCACGGCGGCTGACGGCACGCCGTTTGTGAGAGAGAATATGGTTTGTATCTTCGAGCGTTACGCCGGAGATATTGGGTGGCGTCACTCGGAAAGCCCCATCAGCGGTTTACCGGTTAGTCCATTGGCTTCACTGTTTTATAAAATAAGTGAGACCAAAGGTGACGTTACGTATATGGTGTTACTACTAAGATAAATTACGTTTTTTTTTTGTCAAGCAGATAAGGGAAGTGAGACCAAAGGTGACGTTAGTGGTACGAATGGCAGCTTCGGTAGGTAACTATGATTACATCATTGATTATGAGTTCCAAACTGATGGGCTTATCAAAGCTAAGGTACTTTGATTTCTACTTTATAACATCTTCCAAAAAATATAAAGATATTTTAAAGTTGGGTGGAACAATGAATATTCATTTTGGTCACAAACCACACAAATGTATGGACAATGACTAGGTGGGACTTAGTGGAATTCTAATGGTGAAAGGGACACCATATCAAAACAAAAATCAAGTGAATAAAGATAACGAAGGTAATGAAGAAGAGCATCACGGTACGCTTCTGGCTGAAAATATAATAGGAGTAATCCATGATCACTACGTCACTTTCTACCTCGACCTCGATGTCGATGGCCCGGACAATTCATTTGTTAAAGTTAATCTCAAGAAGCAGATGACTGAGCCAGGTGAGTCTCCAAGAAAGAGTTACATGAAAGCCGTTAAAAACATTGTAAAAACCGAAAAAGACGCTCAGATCAAGCTTAGTTTGTATGATCCATCGGAATTTCACGTTGTAAACTCTGCTAAAACCACCAAGGTCGGTAATCCCACGGGTTACAAGATAGTGCCTAGAGCCACGGCTGCTAGTTTGCTTGACCATGACGATCCTCCGCAGAAGAGAGGAGCTTTTACCAATAATCAAATTTGGGTGACTCCATACAATAAGTCCGAGCAATGGGCTGCCGGTTTGTTCACTTACCAAAGCCATGGCGATGATACTCTTGCAGTTTGGTCAGACAGGTAGTTAGTTAAAAAATTAATTATTCATCATGTAGTTGATTGTTGATTGTTTTATTTAATGTAATATTTGGTGCTATGCAGGGATAGAGACATAGAGAACAAGGATATAGTTGTGTGGTACACACTTGGCTTCCATCACGTTCCATGTCAAGAAGACTTTCCAATAATGCCTACAGTTTCTTCGAGTTTTGATTTGAAACCTGCAAATTTCTTCGAGCGCAATCCAATCCTTAGGGCCGCTCCAAACTTTGAACATGATCTCCCAGTTTGTGAAGCTAAATATGTATCTGCTTGAAATGAGTGAAATAAAAAATAAACTACTTTTACATTTTCCTTGTATACTTTCGTGGTGCTCTAATCAGTCAAAATAATGGTTATTATTAGATTTAAAGTAAATGCAAATATATGTATATGAACTCTTGGGTATCATTGGTAATGGCTGTAACTTTAAAAAATTTGCTGTAAAAAAATCTGAATATTTTTTGCTGTGGTTTTAGATTTTATTGCTATAAAATTTTATAGAAAGCCTAAAAGAAATTACTGTAAATATTTAGTTCTCTAAACTAGTTGTATAGCTCTAGGTTATTTTAAGAGTTGTGATTTTAAAAAAAAAAACGATTAAAATTTGATTGCCCTAGAAATAAATAGGGCTGCGGACAACACCTACAGCCAATCACACATTTGTAAAAAATTAATAGTGATATGATTTTTTTTTATCCCTTCTAGCAGGATATAAAAGAAATAAGGTCCTTTCATCTCTTTTGAATTTTTTTCCTAATTGGTGAAATAAGTTTGCTTTTAAATTAGCATTTTCAAAACGCCATCTTTTGTTGGTTTTATCGTTTTGGTGATGGTGTAATTTTTTGTTTGTTTATTAACGATAAATTGATCTAGTGACTAATTTTTTTAGATTACCTAGTAGAAAAATATCTCAAATGCCACAAGAAAAAGTTGTGTTTTAAAAAAGAGTTAATTTAGCATATTCTTATCTTCTACGAAAAGGGTATGAATTTTCTTTTTTTTTTATTAATCTGGACATATCCCAGACCTATGGAAAGGCCCAGACTAATCCTCAATGGGAGGTGCAGCCCACGGATAAACCCTCTCTCCGGGTATTCAAATGGGCCCTAAAGCATGAGCCCATATCCGTAAAGATGACCAGAGAAATGAAATGAAAGGTATGAATTTTCATGTCCACAAGTTTGTCATCAAGAGAAATGAAATGGTATACTTAAACCATACAGAGATTTTATTTTTGTTTTACCAAAGTTGATAAATGTTGGCACAAATGATTTTCTTTTTGAGTTCTAAAGATGATATTTCTTTAATGGATATAATATTTAGGAAATTAAAGATAAAATGATGGTTTGCTATCAAACTATGATAATTTTCTATTAATTTTATCAGGTTTAATCCCGCTATAAAATCTTAAGTGCACAACATATCGCGTTAATATTTAAAGATTTGAGTTCAACGAGCCCAATCTATATTAAGAAAGTTGAGTTAATTTTCTTCTGAAAGTGCTACATCAAATTTACATATTCTATAGTTTTTTCACGTGTTTTCGTTTTATATCATATACTTCTAATTTTTATAGTGGATTTTCGTTGTGGTATAGGGTATATACTCTTGATTTTAATAAAATAACGTGTAGTCTATTCTTAGAATGCCAATCAGATTTACATACTCTACAGCTTGCCATGTGTCCTCTTTTAGAACCTATACCAACATAGTGTTGTCGACTGACATATATCTCAAATCTCGTCTCTGCCTTCTGATTCTTGAGCAGCTAAGAGTTTATTTATCATTAAACTCTCCACTTTGCTCCAAAATGTACATTGATTTAAAAGCACTTTAAAATAAACCTCAAAAACATATAATGATATCTAAAAAGTACATATACCATGACTTAAAAGTGGTTAAATCCATAATATATCACCTGTCAAGAGTAAGTTTTCTTCTTTGTTAGATATAATGAATCAATATTCCTTTTATTTCTGTCTGAATTGTTGAAATTTGCATTTGCATAGCTTAGTTTAATTAACTATATTGTCTTGTTGCATATTGTTACGGTTTGGTTGAATACAAGCAATATATGTTAAAAGTATTTTAATTTAAATATTGGGTTTCTTGCAAAAATGACTTAAAATTTAAAGTCAAAAACAAAACTAACACATAATTTTTTTGGAACTTTTACTTCCTCCATTTATCTCAAAAGTTTAGATTATTCACGAAAATACCCTTATTTTTTTTTCACGAAAATGGTTGTTTTACTCAATCATCCTCATCTTCCTCTTTTTATTTACAAAATTGTCATTGTCATCAATACATCAACCACCACGAACATATAATTTCAAGCTCTAAATACACCTAAAATCAACATCTTCATATTCTTATTTCTTACACACACAACCATTTCCCTTTTCTTTTATTTCATACCAAAATCCCAACTTTTTTATTTCTAAATTTATAAGCTTACTAGAGTTACTCAAGTTCATGATTCTTGGAAAAGAATAATTGAATGACTTTCATTAAGAAGTCATGTGTGCTTAGAGAAGCTAAACATGAACATCATTAGATTTACCAATGATTTTTTATTTATTTTCCAGATCTGTTTGCTAGAAGACTTACATGGAATTATTTTAGTCAATACAAAGGTTAGTTTTGCAATTGACTTTATGTGTGTTTTTAGATACGACTTCTCTGGAAGTCTTCCAACTTTTATTTTTTACCAAAAAAATCTCGAAAATACCAGAGAAGACTTTCCGGTAAGTCGTCTAGAACAAAAATGTTAATTTTGCAATTGACTGGATTGTGTGAGAAATTTGACTATCTCTAGACGACTTACAAGGAAATCTTCCGTCATAAGACTTCCATGTAAGTCTTCCGAACTCTCGGCGAGACTCTTCTCACCGTCGGTGTAAGTCGTCTTAGGTTACTTTTGCCATTAAATATTAAAACTTAAATATTTAATTTTAACTAGATGACTCACATGTAAATCTTCCAGTAGACGAGTTACAAAGAAGTTTTCCATAATTTTATTTCGAGATTCTGGTCAAACATTAGTTATCATAGAAGACTTCTATGTAAGTCGTCTAAAAGAAAACTCACTTGGAAGTCATCTAGTTAAAATCAAATATTTAAGTTTTATTTTTAAATTGTAAATGTAACCTCAGACGACTTATATGAAAGTCGTCTAGTTAAAATTAAATATTTAAGTTTTATTTTTCTGTTGGAAGACTTTCATGTAAGTCTTCTAAAAAAAGTCAAATTTCTCACAAAATTTGATCAATTACAAAACTAATATGTTTATTCTAGAACACTTACCGGGAAGTCTTCTCGGGTATTTTCGAGATTTTTTCAAAAACAAAAGTAAGCCAATATTTACAAAGGAAGACTTCCAGAGAAGTCTGTTGTAGAGTAGACTTCTCTAGAAATGTTCCTTTGTAAATTTTCAATTGCAATAGTGATCTAATTAGAAGACTTCCTAGAAGTCTTTTGGATGACTTTCGTAGAAGTTTCCTACGTCAATGTTTAATAAACTTTCATTTTCTCTAAAACTATAATGAATTTTAACATTTTCTTGTTAATTCACGTATATTAGTCGATATTGAGGCTCCTTAATGAATTTCAGAACTTAATTTTTTTTAATTATGAGTTTACCAACATTCATGTTTATTAATGTTTCTAGCTAATACGATAAGACTTCCGTGGAAGTCTTCTCCATTATTTTTTGTAAACTTCTTAAGTAAATTTAAGATATATATATTTTTAACTTTCAAAAGTGTTAAGTAACTTAAAAATATAAAGTCATATGGTTTAATGTGTCTTCTTAGATCATAAGATATACTTTTTAACTTTCATGAAATTAAAATTTCAATTTTAATTTAAAATTTGAGTTTCACGCTTAAATTTACTTTCGCGCTTATATTTTAAATACCGCTTAAAATTTAAATGGAGGACTTCCTAAAAGTCTTCTGGACGACTTTCGTGGACTTCTTCTATGCCAATGTTTAATAAAATTTTATTTTCTCTAAAACTATATTGACTTTTAACATTTTCTTGTTAATTCATGTATATTAGTCGATATTGAGGCTCCTAAATGAAATTCATAATTTAATTGTTTTTAATTATAAGGTTACCAACATTCACGTTTATTAATATTACTTAAAAGGTGTTTAATATATACATAACTAAATACATATAGGTAAAAATTTAATTTTTGAATAAAAATCTTAAACTTCCAAAATTCAACCTTAAGAATACAAACAATATTACAACATATGTTACGAAACCCTAAACCAAAGAATACCATGACTCTCTACATTCACTCATCTATGTTGAAAATAATTCAATTTTACTATATCTTAATTTATATCATTTACAAATGTTTATAATTACATGATTTCAATTTTCCTCGAGAAAAATATTTTTTATAAAATTTATAAATTATTTTTAAGATCAAATATGTGAGACATCGTCAAAAACGACTTACACAAACTCAGAAGACTTCCCAAGGTTATGTTTGTAAAAATAAATTATGATTTTTTTGTCATAAGAGACTTATTGTAATTTCACAAGACTTTTGAGCTAGTTCTGCATTTGATTGATATTTGAATAACTTTTGCATTTAAAATCAAGTTTTGAGTCATATTTGACAAATTACCCTTCAATATTTGTATGAAATTTTGTTTTTATTTTCCTTTTTTTATACTATCGCTTTGATGATTTTCTCTTTGTCTACACGTAAAATATATATGAGAATTGTCTGAGAGAAGCCAAGCTCGCTGCAACATTGAAGAACAAAATATATTTAATTGTAATTTCATCACTACTCCTTTCAGAACAAAGTTTGGCACAAATGGAAGGAGTTAAACTTTGTTATGATAACTTATTCGAAGAGAAAAAAGTTTCCTTGCTTTTAACTAATTCCAAGTGTGTTGCTAAAAAAGAAGACTAGTTTTATATACTTGAGAATAGATATGTAGCTGTCGCATGTCAATTCAACGGCAGGACCAACTCGAGAATGTCTATTTTGATACAACATCAACAACGCCTTTAGCGTTATGAATTTGTTAAAAAGGTCTTTCTGATGTAATTGATTTATTTTTGTCAAAAATGTAACTGAATTTTGAAATGGGTTTGTTTCTTACGAACGTGGTCAAAGGTGGAACCATGGATGTTTTCTAAAATGTTGAAAATCAAAGTTGTTTTGTTTGAATTTATAGGCGAAATACCGCATCATACAAGAAATAAACTTCCAAAAGAAAAACTAACTTCCAAAACCAAAAAGTAAAAACGGAGGTGGTTGTATGCTTACAACTAAAAATGTACGCAGTAAGGAAAAATATTAGCAATTTTTTTAAAGAAAAATGAAACATCTAGAACTTAGGTTATCTCAATAAGATTTTTCTGAAAATTATTTAAAAAACTAGATTTTAATTCTTGTAAAGACCATAATACCTTTAAATTAACTAATTTTTAAGAATTATAATTATAAAAAGTAATTTTCGTAATTGATTTATACTTAAAATAGATAAAAAATTAAAAAATAAAAACAAAAGAGGCGAGTTATCCTATTTTCTTTACTTCGTCTTCTCCGCCGGACTGCTTTCTATCTATGGTGATTTAGAGTTCTTGGAGAATCCGAGTTCTTCAAGGGTGTTTCATCTCGTCTCTTCCGCCTAATCTCGTCTCTAATCTCGTTTTCGTCATCCTCCTCTTCGTTTCCACACACGAAACAACAAATCAAAGTGTTCACACGGTTTCATTACGAAATTGAAGTGTTCTTCCATCAATTTCATCAAAATCCCATAGTTCTTCACACTAGGTATGCACTTACTTCTATTGATTCTCTTAACCCTAGAATTTTTATAACCCGATTTGGCATCTTTCTTAAAAGTTGTATGGGTTGATTAATCATCTTTACACTACGATTTAGTCATGCATGTTACTGTTTTTGACTTGTATTTGTAGAGTCTCAATTTAGGTTCTTGGAAAGGGGAAAAATGTGTCTTCACCAATACATTTGTAAAGTCTCGATAGTAATGTCTCATGCAAAACATCTTCGGTTATTGATTAATTGTAAAGATTGTTGTTCTTTTTGAAGTTAGACCTATGTTGAACACATACTATAGAATAGGTAGACTTTGGTTGTAAAACCCGCTTTATATTACTCATTGTTTGTGTGATTTCTATAATAATTTAACATGTTGATTTTCTATTTCTATGTTTCTGCTAATGAGCTGAACTTACAATCTTCTTTATGGCTTGTAGGTATGTCTAACGAGTTACCAAAGCGACTTTTTAAGGAGGGTGAAGAGCCCTAAGTTAGTCAGATCAACAACAACTGCAGGTTGATCCACGTTATGGACTTGTTGAAGACATGAATGCCAAAGGAGTTGAAAGAAGTGAAGAAAGATTTGATTTTTTCACAGATTTTTGAATGAAACTGGTCTGAAGTACTCCGCGAGAGTGATACACAGCTTCTTGTGTAGGGATCTGGTTACTTATAAAATGCACGAGCTCTGGCTTGTTTTGCAAGGAGACCACTCCGGTTTTCTTTGCAAAAGTTCCATGAAGTAACGAGGCTTGAGTGCAACACTAGTCTTTTACTAAAGGATAACAATGAGTGGGAAAATGATGACGGTTTCTGGATCAGAGTGCTGCAGTTGAAAGAGGGAAATTGTATCTTGAAACTGTGGAAGAAGCACAACGAAGCTGTTAAGAAGTGGAGTAATATTGATCGAATAAAACTGGTCTACATTTGCATCCTTGTTTATGTGGTTTTAGGGAGAGATGAGAAGGCTAATATCCCCCTCAAATACATAAAGTTGGTCATGGATCTTGAGAATTTTCAAAAGTATCCTTGGGGTTTTGCTGCGTATGACCTTCTCCTAGAGTCAGTCGCCAAAACTCGTGACAAACTGAAGGATAAAACTAGTAGTTACGTGTTAGATGGCTTATCCTACGCCATTTAGATTTGGGAAATGGAAGTGACCCAAAGATTGGAAAGCTCTTGGGCAAAAAACTTGACAAAGGTTTTAAGGATTGCCCTAGATGCATAAACTGGATGGAAGCTGTGAAGGTGTCATACGAGGAGATCATTCGGTCGGAGAACATCTTTGTACGAGAGGTACATAGCTTGATTCAAACCATTCAGACTCTTCAATGATTAGCATTGGGATGAAAGTACAATTGAAAAGTTCATCATGTTTGAATCATCTTTGATGTTGTTTACCTTTCTTGTATAGGATGTCATTTATCCATACATCTCTTGGAACATGAACTATGTGGAAGTTAGGGATCAGATTTTTATCAGAAAAGGTGAGGTGTAGGACGATAGAATCAGGCGTCTCAAAGAATTGATCAACCTTGAGCATGACTATGGTGATCATATTTGGAAGTTCGAGGACCCTCCACAGGTTTCTCTTGAGCTTGTTGACGAAGAAAGTGAGAATGATGAAGACTTTCAAACTCCAAAAGGATTAGAGAACACATGCTCGACAGCAAAAAAGGAAATAAGAGGCTCCCGGATCGTGGTATGGAAAAAATAAAGCATAAGGTTCTCTCTGGTAGACCGCAACAAGCATCGTTCAATGAAGATATGAAAGGTTTACATGGCACAGTTGTTTCAGCAGAAAATTTCTCTAATGGAACAGAGGCTACATAAACAAATGGATGAGAAATTTGAGGAAATGCAGTCACAGCTTAAAGTTTTACTTAAGGATGCAAGCGTTGAAATTGAGAATGGAGAGCCATCGATGAGCAAGCCATCACGGAGCAAGCCATTTCCGAGCAAGCCAGTGTTGAGCAAGCAAGTGCCGAGCAAGCCATCGCCAAGGAGGTCCAATCGCTTGGTAAGAATGGAAAAACACACTAGTCTTTCACCACTCTCTGAAATGTTATTGTGGCTTGTTTATTATATGGTTTGTGTTTCTTTTGTGTTAAGTGTTTTATGTGTTTTATATTGTCTCAGTTTGGAAGTGTACTTTGTGTAATATACTTATGCAATGCTTGTGTATTTTGGTGTGTGAACGATGTTTTGGCATGTAAAATAATGGAACTATGTGTAAGATATTCATGTAATGGATGTTAGTTTTGTGTTTTTTATACCATCATTTGGTAATTTATCTTGAATTAATAAGATGTGAATTTGAGTCAAGAAGAAGATATGAACGTAGGGATAGGTACCTAAGGGATATAAGAGCTTTCTCAGGCCTTGCACGTGCCCGGCTTTGATCCATCGCAGACCAATAAGGACGATGAACCCAGTGACTCGTGGACTCCAATGACTGCACTCCGAACACCAAAAGTTGAACCAATGCAAGACAATATAACTCCACCGCCTTCTTTGTGGGAGAAATGGTCTAAAGGACAATGGAAAAAACTTGAGCTTAGTGATTCACCAATGGTTCATGATGGTTCTCCGGAGTCGTCATATTATTTTGTTTCCGAAGACTCATGGAAAATATTCAGTGAATGGTCTATGAATCCAATGACTTTTTGGATTGGTCCTATAGCCTTTAATATGACTGTAGCTTCAAGGATAATTGTTGCTGGAAAATGGCTCGGAAACGAGGTATTGATTTCTTTAATAATTTGCATAATCAAAACTTTGTAACACATCTTTGATGCTGAATCGGTTTAATGTCTTTGATGAATATTTAGGAAATGGATGTGTTTATGTATATGTGGTGAACAAAAACATCCTGGGCGTTGGACCCCAGATTGTGTGGCTTTTATGAGCGCTACTTTCTGCCTCCAAATCGACGTTCAGTACAAGAAGTTTGTGGTAGACAAAAGAGGATATAAATTGACTAATTTTCTTCTTGGATACGAGAGAGGGGAGCTTCTAGCTTGGGTGGACTGATAAAGTTTGGGGTGTCGATGTTGATCATCTCTACTTTCCTCTGTTTGTGAATGGTAATAACCATTGGTTCCTTTACACGTCCCATTTACATCTATGTCGTTATAAATTTAGTAATGTTCTACGCAGGTAATTACTGGATTTTTGTCTGCGTCAACATCATTGAAAAGCAAGTGGAAGTCTTTGATTGCTCTCGGGGAAATAATAGGAAATGCGTGGAGAAGTTTGCCATTATGATTCCTAAGATAGTGAAGGCTGTTGCGCCACCTGAAAATAAAAAGCACATACTCCTGGAAAATTATTTTATCGTAGATTTACCTATGAAGTCTAGATTGAACAAGTCTTATTGTGATCGCGGGGCATGCGCACTGAAACACTTAGAATGCCACCTGCTTGGTTCGACCTCAGTTTTAGTGGATGACGAAATCATCATGGGTTACCGACATAAGATTGTTGTGGATACATGGGAGGCTGCACAAGACCATTTTAGTTCAGCTAATGACACAATACGTGCCTTCTAAGTATGAATTGTCTGTTGTGTTTGAACTCGTAGAAGAGCGATTATATGTGTTTGGTTTTTTTTTTCTAGGAATGAGGTGAAAAATTCTTGTTTGGGGTTTATAGGAATTATGTAAATAAAACTCGAGTTTTTTTTTGTAGAAACTGTGACAAAACTCTAAACCACTAATCAAATCGTTATTACACCCTAAATTACTAATCAAATTGTTACTACATCCTAAACTCCAAATAAACCCTAAAACCTATATAAGATATTTGACAAACCCTAAAGAAACCCTAACTAAACCCTAAATGAACCCTAACTAAACCCTATACATAAGAACCTTAGACTCTAAACTCTATCATTTGTAATGACAATTACATGTATTAAGTTGATAATGCGATTGGGAGGCTTGATAGTCACCAATTATGTACATTTGTCTTCTTTCTTTGCTTCATGTATTAACACTAATTTAGAGGATTCAAAGAGAAGGTACGAACATTTAGCATTAGGTTGTACTCGATTATTTATGAAATTTTATTGATATGCCTTAGGTACAATACATGTTATATGTTATAAAACGACGTCGTTTTGTGAACAATTTTTTACCTAATCCTTTTTCTTTCTCATTTTTTCACGATAGAGAGAAACCTAGGGGGCAAAAACTTGGAGATCGACTCAATCATGTCTTCGGTCAATTCTTCGTCCGATTCAAGAGATCGACAGCCCAAACAACATGGAATTCCCATAAATGCAGATGCGGTGAGGCGGCGGTTTTTTCACTTCAAAAAAAATCAAAAATCTAAAGAGATTATTTCTAATGGGATCTTAGAAGGTTATTCCTATAATCTAACTGTATGTTGGATTTTAATGATGAAGGAAAAAACTCACTTGTTCAAATGGACTGAAAGTCAGTTGTTGAAGAAATTGAAGACATCCATGAAGTGGTTGGCGTGCTGCTCATTGACAGTTCCCAGTTGCATAATTCAATGAGAGCTTGTGAGGCCTTGCTGAAACTTCATGAGACTAGAATTAAAGGGATGAAGATACAATTGCACGTAAACAAGAGAAGACCATCGAATGCATTAGCGAATTAAGGATCATAAAAGTCTTGTTTGTGTGTTGTTTGGTGATGATCTTAATGTACCTTACCTATGCATGATGGTTTGGCAAATTAAGGGTCATAATTTGTTGTTCTGTTTTTTTTTTCAAATAAATGGAAAACTATGTTTCTTGGTGTTACTTGGTGTTTCTTGGTGACTATCATCGCATTGAACAAAAAATGTTGCAAACACCAAATTGTTAAATACCAAAATCGAGTTGTCTCAAATCAAAAATGTTGCAAATAAGCTCTTCAACACAAAATACCAAAATAAGAAAAAAAATGATGGAGAAAGAACAAACACAACAAACTAAATAGGCAAATCACATGTTCCTCTCTTGTGTCTTTCAATACCACACCGGCTGCACTTGCGCTTTTTATTCTTTCTTGATCCTTGAGATCATTTTATCTTGTCTTCCACTGTTTCATACATTTTCTTTACTTGTCCACCATCACTCTTTCTTGTCTCAGGTTCTCAATTTTAACCTCTGCTGGGATATTCTATTCAGGCTCAGGAACTGCTATTGGATTAATGCATTCTGCATAAACAGTTCTCCACGTTTCAATGGTGTAGACGCCATCAGTAAATCTGCTTCCATATCTGTGTCAAAAAAGCAGAGATCAAGCAATGTTTATATGATGCAAAATACCGAGCTAAAATAAGTCCCAAGATCATGCGTTGGCATTTCCATACCTCGTGAAATAAATTGCAGGAATGACGTGTCCGCAAGGTATTTTTCCTAAATCATACTTCCCCACATGTGCATATTCTCTTTTCCAGATCAACATAACAATCATATTTGTCTCCTTTAACAAGTGATCTGAAATTGTCAACCTGAAATCCTTTTGCCTTCACAATTCCCCTATCAATATTTTTCTCCATCTTAATGGTTAACGGATCAATATGCTTTGAGCTTAACATTTGATGCTCATAGAACCACCGGGTCATCATTTCTCTTATACTATCTAGCAAAGGAATCACTGAAAATTCTCTAGGTGATCTTAGAACTGAATTTATCGACTTTGCAGGGTTATTGGTCTTAATGTCGTACATGGATCCAGGGAAGACGGAACGAGCCCATTTTCTCACATCATCCTCCTGTAGATATCTTCCAAGCGCATGATAAATATCAAAAATTCCGGTGAAACGTTCCTGAAATTCAGTTAACCTATATGCCCGTGAAGATTTTTCAACCAAGCCATTTAACCCCTTTGTATTGAAATTCCTAACCACATTGGTCAGCAAGTGGTGAATGCAAATTTCATATGTTGATTGAGGGTAGAAAATACCAACCGCTTTAGCAATTGACAAATTTCTATCTGACACAAAAGCTAAACCTTTACTATCAGCAATAACGACCTTCAATTGTCTAAAGAACCGCTCCCATGAATCCTCATTCTCTGAATCAACAACTCCAAATGCAATCGGATAAAAATAGTGTTACCATCTACAGTTGTAGCCATAAGTAGAATTCCTTTGTATTTATTTTTCAAAAAAATTCCATAAAAAACATCACCTTACGAATGCCATTGTAGAATCATTTAACTGATTACCCAAACGACATAAATAAATACATGAATCTTCCATCTTTATTAGTTTCATAGTGAGTATGTGTAGAAGGATAAGCTTATTTAATCATATACAAATATTTTGGTATTTTTGCATAAGTTTGACCTGGTATACCTCTAATTGCTGCAATTGCAAACTCACGAGCTGCCCATGCGTGCCAATATGTAATCTCACAACTATACTCTAAGCGCATAAATTGGACGATGTCATTCTCTTTTGGTTCTTCATTGCCATCCTCATATCGATGTTGTATCAAACTCCAATTTTTTTTTGCCGACGCTGTTTTCCAAATTTTCTTTTCCTAGAAGGAGCACATGATTGTCTTGCCACACACTTGTTGATCATGAAATATGTAGACCCAACTAGACATTCCGCACGCACAGTCCAGTTGCACCTTGAATATTTACATCGTATATACCACCATTTTCTGGTGGATTTGACAACAACATAATCGAAATTATTGTTCATCGCCCAAATTTCCGTTGTTGCCTTCAAAACATATTTACTTTTGAAAATTTGATCCTTCTTCACGAGATCAGTTCTTCTAGATCGGCCATCCTTTTCACTATCTCCATTGTTTTCACTCCTTAAACCAACATAACCGGAACCATCCTCAGCGACATGATTCTTCTCATAAGACTCCTTTAACGGTTTGATAAAGTCTGCTCAATTTATTTCAAGAACTTCGTCATCCTCAACATTACTTGAATCACATAGCTCCTTATTCAAATCGATGTTGACACTTTCCTGTTGTTTTACACCAATACCAGAGAACGTGACATTCAAGGTTGTAGACGAAGCCTTCCTCTCGTAAACCACAAAATTAGATACTTGTCGATCATTGCCAATAATGATGGGAGGATTCCCTCTTTGATTTACCATCTCATAACTGAACTCGACATTAACGACATGGTCCACCCCATAATCTTCACACACCGTGATCTTGAGTTCCTCCAACAGAGTATTAGTTTCTAATGTTACCATTCGAGCACAACTTTCTTTATCTACCACAAAACTCCACTGGTCACTACAACTAGACATCCATACACCAGATTCAAGATAGATTATTGACAGAGACAAAAGATGGTTATGTCGATCAAGAAGAGAGGGACACAAAGAACAAAAGAGAGAAATATCTTGTGAGGAAAAAAAAACGTAGGAGATAATATACTATGAGAATATGGTAGATTTAGTGTAGATTTAGGAAACACCATAACAAAAATATGGAAATTGCCATATTTTCGTAGATTTGGTAGAATATGCATTCTCCGTCAAGCAGAACAATCTAGAGTGGGTGGAAAGTTTATTCTTCTACATGCGTAACATAAGGTAAAAGGTAGTACATATTATGACATATAAATAAGAAAAGGTATATCGTAGAATAATGGCTATTAATTGTAACGAAGACGATTGTAGATTAACGATATATTACTAGAATATAACCTCACGCATTCTAGATAAGTTATAATATATAAGAAAATTTTGTTTGTGTTATATACTTGACATGGTGGGTTTATTGTTCTAGCAGAGTATGCATATCCTAAACAATTAACTATCAAATTAACCATAATCTTAACACACAAATAAAACTCTTGCGAAGAGAGATCAGATGTAGTACTTAGGGATCGAACCATAGAGAGCAATGACACATAATTTATTTTCTATTTCTAAAGACTAAGCTAGGTAGATATATATATATATATATATATATTAGTAGCAATTAATCAGTTCAAGAAAATATTTCTTATCAAGAGGTATAGATAAAATATGAAAATATGATAATAATGCAGATATGGAAAATGTTAGTAAACTAACTAAACTCAAATGTAAATATGCTAGACCTAGGATTTCAGGCTTAATGGATTATAGGGAATAGGAAACACAAAAATGTAAATATTCTAGAACTCAAATATTAATCATTCTGACCCTTTTAACTCCTTCTCTAGTATGCGAGTAAAAGGAAAGACCATCAATCGACGGCTACGGTATGATGTCGATGGATGGTGAAATCAAAAGGAAGTGTGAACGAGATTTGATATGTTCACCAAGTTAATTAGACCAGATCTCGCATGCGCCTAGCAACCTACTTCAATAGAGTCTATTCTGGCACAAACCTACTCTCGTTGTCGTCCATATCCTACTTTCGAGATCCTAGTTAGGTAATCTAAAATGCAAGCATTAAGCACAACTCAATTGATGGATATTAACTTAACCTAGCAATCCTACTATTAGGCTATGATTACCATCATTCAACTCTAAATCTAGTTGATGACTACTTAGACATAATTAAAGTAAGAACAATAGTCTAAATATAATGCATAGATAAAATATTGAGATTCAATTACAAATCTCCCTAAGGAGTTATGAATATTCTTCCCTAGAAACCTTAAAACTATAATAGAAAACCAAACTCTCTCCAAATCTCCACACACACACACACACACCCCCACGCGCGGCCCACACTTGTGTGTAATACATAAAGATATATATAAAACCTTAAAATCTAGGTCAAATCTCGTCCAGGGTATCTTCGTCATTTGTCTTTAACTTAGACTAGCTCTCACATGCGCCTAACAACCTAGTTCAATAGAGTCTATTTTGGCACAGAATCTACTCTTGTAGTCGTCCATGTCCTACTTTTGAGATCCTAGTTAGCTACTCTAGAATGCAAGCATTAAGCACAACTCAATTAATGGCTATTATCTCAACCTAGCAATCTTACTTTTGAGCTAATCAATGATTGTCATCATTCAACTCTAAATATTGTTGATGACTACTCTGACATAACTAAAGTAAGAAAAATAGTCTGAATATAATGCATAGGTAAAATACAGGGATTCCAATACAAATCTCCCTAAGGAGTGATGAATCTTCTTCCCTAGAAACGTTAAAACTATAATAGAATACTAAAATCTCTCCAACTCTCTCTCCACACAAACACGCACACGCGCCCCCACACTTGTGTGTAATGCATAAAGTATATCTATATATATATATATATATATATATATATATATATATAACCCTAAAATATAGGTTAAAACTTGTCCAGTGTATCTTCATCATTTGTCTCTAATTTGGGCTTGAGATCGGATGTATGTGGATTGGTTATCGATCGATGGCAAGTGTGCAACATCGATCGATCTTGGTCTTTTACCATCGGCCAACTCCAAGATAGTGCCGTCGATCAATGACTGTCTTGAACTTCGACTCTCTCAGTGATCAGCTACGAATTCTTCTCCTCTAAATGTTCCAAAAGCTCAAAGTATCTTCATATATCTCCAAAACGTTCTCGGACCTATAAAGACCTTAAAACATAGCCTAGAAACACATAATATACCCTAAATAGATTCTATAACATGGCCTAAAACTCGTAATAAAAAGGCTATATCAACTCCCTCAGACTTAAACCTTTTGCTTGTCCTCAAGCAAACAATCCTGCGAAAGAGGTTTCGAAAAGCGAAGACTCACATAATGTCTAAGTATAACTATCACCCTAATTTGTTGTAACCACATCTTATCAAGTCAATAATAGAGAAACTTTATATACCATATCTTAGTATAGCAACAAAATTCATTCTACCAACAACTTAGCGAATACTAGTCTGACTCGCCCCTCTATCGATTTCATTTCTTTGCATAAATAAAAGTGCAGGTTTTACCTTGGGAATATCGATCAAAGGATATATGGACTTTTACCTCTGCAAATATCTTAGAACATAGGTAGTCTTCTCTGACCCCTTTCCTCTCTCTCTTCTCACTTATGTCAGTCAATGTCTCCCTTCCTTTGAGGGTATCTTTTTATTTTTTTAATTGACTGAGATATTTGGCTTGTGTGGTCAATCGATGGAATCGATCGATGGTAGGCTTTTGTGGTCGACCGATGGTCGCGATCCATTGTCGTCCGGTGGTGCCTCTATGGTGTCGATCGATGGTGAACTGAAACAGTCTGTAGAAACAAAGTAAAACTCGAAATAAATAGTAGTATTAGTAAAAACTAAATAAAAACTTACTAAACAGTGGGTTCTTCCCATTCAGTGCTTGGTTATAGTCTTAAGCTCGATGTTTGAACTCTTTGTCTAGAATGGAGGTGGATCAACACTTGGAAAACAAGTGTCTACTTCTTCTTTGCCCTTTTGAATCCATGTACTAACGAAGCTTCTCATTGCCTCATCTTCTCTAACTTTCTCATTCTTCATGATCTCCTTAGCAACCTCCACTAAATGCATTCACCTTTGTAGATTCTCAATATTGCGCTGTAGCATTCTAAGTCTGACAGCTGTAGTCTCTGATATATCCTAAATTTGCTGAGAGATATCTTCTTTCATCAGGATTTGAGAAAAGGTAATCTCATCAAACTTGTCTTCTAATTATTTTTCTGCTGCGGACTTCTGTCTGTCAAATTTCAGTATCGATTGAAGGCTTGATGCTGCCGTCGATCGATGTCACTCTGTCTATCCCAATCGCATGTTGTCTTTGAATAATATCCAAATCTTGCTTCATCTCATTCATGTGTGTAGTCAAACCGGTGAGGCACTTGTCTATCGGATAGTAGGCATCAGCAAGCCTCTTGTAGGAATCATCCAGTGGCATCTCTTGAGCTTTGTAGGTCTCATGCACGATATCGTCAATCTCTGCTCTACTGTATGTCTCTTGCTTCTTCATAGACATAGCAATTTTTGCTGCAAGTTATGGTAAACATATGTAGCTCTGCTTAAATATAGTAGATATTCCTAGAATTGCTTTAATGTCTTCTCTTTGAACATTCACGACTCTACCGTCAATAGCTCGTGCATTGTCATTCTCATCTTTGTAGATGCCATACTCATATTTCTTTTCCCAATGGAAAATTATTCTGCCATTAGCATCATACGCTCTTGTTCCATGCTCTATACGACCGTCAATCAGTAGTGGGTTTATCCAGTCGACTGATTGTGGACTTCCTGAACCAAAACGATTAGATGTACACAACTAGTTCACCCCTGAAAGGGTGTCGATCGGTGCAGGATGCTTGTCGTCGATCGATGTTTGATGTTTGGGAATGTATGGATCATTGTGGTTTGGCACGTTCTTCTGTTCCTTGCTGTCGATCAATGCTTATACTCGTGCGTCGATCGATGCATGTTGTCCAAATAAATTTCTTGATCCAGTAGCCATAACAAGGGCATCTACTACATCCTCCTTAGGTATGCTTAGAATTCTTCCATAGAGAGCTCGTGCACGTCCTTCTGTATCTCTGAAAATTCCAAACTCATATGTTCTTAGATAACCATCACATGTATCTTATGCTCTTGGTTCTTGTTCTGGTGTGCGTCTGATATTTTTTGAAGGCAATGTGATGCTGTCGATTGACGCTTGATTATCCACTTCCGCGTTCATTACCCAGCCAGATTCTTCCATTGCTAGACCGCGATACTCAATCAGCTCTTCCTCTCTGTAATCTGCATCATAGTCTTCGTAATCTTCACCGTATCCTTAGTATGCCTGATTGGTGTCGATCGATGGTGTATGGTGACCATCGATCGATGCTCGATAATCAGACTTTTGGCCGACAAGATTTCCAGCTCCATTAGCCATTGCAAGTATATCTGCCACATCTTCCCTCATGACATTCAAAATTCTTCCATCCATAGCTCTTGTGTGACCTCTTCCATAGCAGTACCTCGGTATTCGATTATTTCTTCTTCTCTGTAATCTTCATCATGCTCGAGGTATGCTGAGTTGTAATCGAGATCTGTGTGGTAAGTGTTGATCGGTTCTTAATGGTGGGTGTCGATCGATAATAAGGCATGGCGTCGATCGATTTTTGAACTGCAAGTGCGTTGATCGATGGTATGGGTTGGGTATCGATCGATGCTCCATCTTCCGACTCCTCATGGAACTCATATCCCAGAAGCATGTGGCCACAAGCTCTGCATCATTAGAAAATTCAATCAGAGTAGTTTTTCTCTTATTCTTAATAGGTAAATAAAAATATACTGATCAATTAAAGATAGATACAACCTGTTTAGATTCATGTCGCAGATAGCTCCCACGGTGGCCATGAATGCTCTACTGAGTAGTAGCGGAGAGTTCCAGTCTGTCATGATGTCCAACACATGGAAGTCTACTAGGACTACGGTATTGTTAATCTGCACTGGAACATCTTTTACCATCCCTCCTGAGTTCACTCTTTAGCAGTCTACAAACGTGAAATAATCATTGGAGGGTTCTCAGGTTCAGCTCCTCTGCCATAGACATTGGCAAAATACTCACTGACGATCCAATGTCACAAAGGGCATTGGGATATTTGTGGCCCTCGATGAAGCATGTGATCACGAACTTTCCAGGATCGCTTTTCTTTTTTAGACAAGTTTTTTGCTTCATCTTCTCTCTGAGGTGATTGAACATGATTTCTATATCATCATCTGTCTCCCTAGTTTCCCTGAAAAATATCCACAATCTTGAGTATAATAAGCTTCATCAAAATAGATATCTAGAGGAATTTTAAAAACTCTTTTAGCAAAGCTATCCATCTCCTTTTCATTGGCTCCTCTGTGTTGATGCTTGGAGAGCTTTTGCTTCCTCTTTGAGTGTCCCTCATCTTTTCTATCAATATCCATAGCTTCAGATGTGTTTTTATTTTGTTCTGAAACTGTCACGGTCGGGCGCACAATCAAGCTTGCATTGAGGTTCAGAAATTTAGTGGATTTCCTCATCTGTCGATCGATGCTGAGGTCAAACTATCGATCGATACTTACATCACTCTGTCGATCGATGCTTGGACGTCTGTGTCGGTCGATGTTAGTCGATTCACCATTAATCGATGCTCATTGGTCGGTGTCGATCGATGCTGATGAAAAGTGCCGAGTGACATAGAATTTTCCACACGAAAATCACTTTCTTGGAGCTTTTCTCTCTTAACTTCCTGCCAGATATCATCATCAATCAATGCATTGACGTGGTGCTTTTGTCCAGCCTCTATTTTCTTCTTAAAAGCTCTCATGCCTTCTAATGGTTTCGCTCGTCTGCATCACTTGATTCTCCAACTTCTTCACATGGGTGCTGAGGTTTTTGAATTTGGTATTGAGGTTGAGGTACAGACCATATATTTTTCCATTGAAATCCATGGTCATCTTCTGCTGTCCCTCTAACACTCTATCATCCATCGCTTCGATCTTGCTTTCTTGAGTATCTGGAGAAGGATTCTAGTAGTAGGAAGATACATAAGTTATGTTGTCGTTGAAAGACCTTTGTTGTGAACTCTGATTGAAGTTGCTCCTTTGACCATTCCCATAGGAGTTTCTGTTGAAACCTGGGTTCCCTTGTCTCTAGAAACCATTCACATCGATGTAGTTCACATCTTCTTCTTCAATCTCATCTTCACCAGATTTTATTGCCTCTACTTCTGCAAAAGTAACTTATTTCTTTAGAAACTTTTGAACACTATCCAACTTTACCTTGACTTCTTCAATTTTCTCCTTGCTCACAGCTGAGGTTGATTTCCTCCTTTCAAAATATGTGTTCTTGGTACTGTTGCTTGATGCCAGATTCTCAATCAATCTAGTAGCTTCTTCAAGGCTCATGGTGCTGAAATTTCCCTCACTGGCTGTGTCCAAAGCCATATGATACTACAATCCAATACCTTTGAAGAAATTGCTAAGAATCTGCATTTCGTTAAACCTGTGATGTGGACAGTCTCTCTGGTATGATTTGAATCTGATCCAAGAATTTCATAAAGACTCTGAAGGTTCTTATGAAAAAATAGTAATCTTGCTCCTTAGATATTCTGATCTTGCGTCCTCAAAGAAGTTACGCAAGAAAGCGTTTTTGATGTCAGTCTAGGATGTCAGAGATATTGGTGGTGATTGTTTAAGCCAATATGAAGTTTCTTCAGCAAGTGAGTACTTGAAGAGCTTACAGAAAAGATAGTCCTCAGAGACTCCATTAGCTTTAATAGTAGTCACTAGATCCTCAAATCGCTCCAGGTGATCCATAAGGTGCTCATGCCACAACCCATGGTAAGGTGTCTACGCTACAAGTCCGAAGAAAGCGGGCTTGATCTCAAAATCGTTTCTCTGAAAAGCTGGAGGACAAATGGAAATTCTGTTGGCGTAGAACTGATCAAATCCACAGAGAGCAATGACACACATTATATTTCTTATTTCTAAAGACTAAGATAGGTGGATATATATATATCAATAGCAATAATCATTTCAAGGAAATATTCCTTATTAAGAAGTATATATGAAATATGGAAATATGATAATAATGAAGATATGGAAATATGTTATTAAACTAATTAAACTCAAATGTAAATATGCTAAACCTAGGGTTTCAAGCTTAATAGATTATAGGGAATAAAAAACACGGAAATGTAAATATTCTAGAACTAAAATATTAACTATTTTGACCCTTTTAATTCCAACTCTCGTATGCGAGTAAAAGGAAAGACCATCGATCGACGGCTAAGTCATGATGTCAATCGATGGTGACATCAGAAGGAAGTGTGAACGAGATTTGATATGTTCACCAAGTTAATTAGACTAGCTCTCACATGCGCCTAACAACCTAGTTCAATAGAGTCTATTTTGGCACAGAATCTACTCTTGTAGTCGTCCATGTCCTACTTTTGAGATCCTAGTTAGCTACTCTAGAATGCAAGCATTAAGCACAACTCAATTAATGGCTATTATCTCAACCTAGCAATCTTACTTTTGAGCTAATCAATGATTGTCATCATTCAACTCTAAATATTGTTGATGACTACTCTGACATAACTAAAGTAAGAAAAATAGTCTGAATATAATGCATAGGTAAAATACAGGGATTCCAATACAAATCTCCCTAATGAGTGATGAATCTTCTTCCCTAGAAACGTTAAAACTATAATAGAAAACTAAAATCTCTCCAACTCTCTCTCCACACAAACACGCACACGCGCCCCCACACTTGTGTGTAATGCATAAAGTATATATATATATATAACCCTAAAATATAGGTTAAAACTTGTCCAGTGTATCTTCATCATTTGTCTCTAATTTGGGCTTGAGATCGGATGTATGTGGATTGGTTATCGATCGATGGCAAGTGTGCAGCATCGATCGATCTTTGTCTTGTACCATCGGTCGACGCCAAGATAGTGTCGTCGATTGATGACTGTCTTGAACTTCGACTCTCTTAGTGATAAGCTACATATTATTCTCCTCTAAATGTTCCAAAAACTCCAAGTATCTCCACATATCTCCAAAATGTACATGAATCAATAAAAACCTTAAAATATAGCCTAGACACACATAATAAACCCTAAATATAGTCTATAACATGGCATAAAATTAGTAATAAATAGACTATATCAATACTCTGCATATATCTCTGTATAATACTTAGTATTCGATTTCTAGAAGTCGTAGATGGCCATAATGCGTATTATATCGCATCGAAGACATAAAATAAAATATAATTCCACTATTTTTAAAAGAATTTTAAACATATATGTAGTTATACTTGTGTTTCCAATAGTTTTCATATTTTTCTATTTTTAAAATTTAGTTTACTATTTTCCCATTACAGAAAGGTAAAACTTGTGTAAAATAACCTAAAACATAAAAAGTTGTAAATGGACAAACAAAAGTTGAGGGTGTCCTTTGTTTTTTTTTTTTTTTAATGCCACAATGAACTATTTCAAACAATTATTGTGCTTCCAAGAAAAGAGAAAAATTATGCTGGGCACAAACATCAATCCCAAAATTTAGACATGTTAAACACTTCACATTAAATAATCTTATAAGATACGCCCTCTATTCGTGAAAGAGCGATATTTAAATTATTTATACATATTAAAAATACAATTAATATCTAGAATAAATTTATTATTTATTTTATTATACACTTTCCAATAATTATTAACTATTGATATTTAATTAATTCAAATATCTCATATAATATTTCTACAAAAGTATTTTTAAATTATAGAAAATCTTTTGTTAAACAAGAAAAAAATCTTCAAAAATATATTTTTGGAAAAGGAGGGAATATTTTATAGAAACTAACAAAACAATGCAGTTAAATTAAAGGCAGTTCTCCTTTTTAAGTTTATGTTCCAAAAAGACCACTTCAAAGTTTCTATTTCAAAAATACCCCCTTTTGACTACAATACATTAAAAAGAAAAAGATACTCTCGCGACTGAAACTGAAATCACGAAACAACAGCGACAAAAATCTAGAAAAACACAGAGATGGCGACCAAAAGCACAGAGACGGCGACCAAAAGCACAGAGACGGCGACGAAATCAGGGCGATGGTGAAGAAATCACGGCGACGGTAAACCTCCTCAATTTCAAATTGAAAATGATAAGAAACTGAAATTAGGGTCTTTGAAATTGGTATTTGAAAATAAAATTAGGGTCACTAGCCTAACAAAGAGCAATATGTAAGATCGAAGACACTAATTTTCAATTTCAAAAACCAATTCTGAATTTCAAGAAAACATTTGTCAATTTTTAGAATAGGGTTCCTGATTTTTTTGTTAATGACAAACTCTTTTTACACAGAAAAATAAACAATGGGAGACTCTTTCCCTATGATATTAACACTTCCTCCATTGAAATATAAATTTGGGTCATAACCGCAGTAAGCAGTTACAATTAACCAATTCTCAAGTGCTGGTTACATCGAAATTGTCAAGGACCTTCTCAAAGCTGAAGAATTCCAGAGAATCAGGAACAGTTATATGGGGTCTTTTATAAAACTCAGTGAGAGGCATTTGCAGTTATCTCGAAAAATAATTCATGCCTTGCTAACCAGAAGCTTATTGACAGTAAAGGAGAACGAGTTACTGTTTCATTTTGGAGGCCAACTTCTTAGAGCAACCACATTAGTTAACCTCCCTTTGGGGTTCACAAAATTTTTTTATTATTTTTTTGGTGAGACCATGAATAGTGTTGAACCCGGATCAAATGTGCTCTTCCATCAATGAACTCGAAGTTGGGGTTCATAGGAATAAAATAATACTTTTTTATTTAAAAAAATTTTAAAAAAAAATTTTAAAAAAATATATTGAATAGAATTAGAATTTTTGACCAAAAAAATAATTAAATAATTTTTAAAGAAGTGAAAAACATGGAAGTAAAAATATTTAATTTTTTTTTTTAAAAAAAAAGTAAAAAAAAAAAGTAAACATCCAACCCGGGCCTGACACGTGGCATGAACCCGTCTCACGCGGGTTTAACCGAGAGAACCGATCCACTATAATTAACCCATTTTTTATTTATTTTATTTTAAAACCCAAAAGCCCATGAACCCCCCACCCCTAATGAACCCCCTATAATACCTCAATGTGGTTGCTCTTAGATTCTCAATTCGAGAATTCCATATGATGACTTGGTTAAGATGTATTGAAGAAGAAGAAATACAACAGATCATCATAGAAAACTACAACTTCCTTGAAGGCAGCCACAAACTAGAGGACGTAAAAACGTAGCTCGCTAAAACAAAAAAAACTCTTATGATGAAAGGTTTTGCATGTCAATGCTACTGCTTATTGAGAGCATCCTGCGATGAGTGACCCGGGGAAAACAACGATGAATGACCCGGCGATGAACGACGGATCTATGGCTTTCGGGCCAAGTCTTTCATTTCAAAATAGGCTTGAAATTTTTTTTTTTAATATAAAGCCACGGCGACGAAAAACCTATTTTTATGAGTTTGAGTTTTAGGTGCTAGTTTGGGATGATAAACTTGGTTTAGTGTCATTTGAGCCATTTTCTCTTAAATTAATCTTAGCATCAACAAAACCAGAGGCGAAGTTATGACGAACCTTGGATATTTAAGAGTGCACATCAACACTTTAACCATTATAGCTAGCAAAAACATACCATTTTTCTATACAAAATTTATTAATATTGATAAAATTGTCGGTGTACATGCACATGCACCCACAATTGCTTTACTGGCTTCACCCCTGAACAAAACCGTAGATATTATCGAAAAAAAAGATAAAAATTAGAACACGAAAGTCTATATCAATAAAGCAAAATATCCTTCCTTCACAGAAAATAACATCATCATTAATTCATTCTCATACCTCATATGGACATGTATAGTTATAAATCAACTATACTTGTATAAGCCGACTTAAACAGAGCTTGCCTGATACATGCAATTTCACTCAGCTTTACCAACATCTGGATTCGTTCAGACTCTCAAGAGATCGTTAGATCATCAGCTTGAAGCACAGACCGTCGAAGCTCTTTGGAATCCTATCGGACATTGCTTCCCTATCTCTCTCTTTTATCTTTTGTCGTTTCCCTTTGTTTTACGAGTTGATAATGGGCCAGCAGATCTGCTAGCTAAACAATCACTATCCCTTGGGTCTCATGGGCTTCGTTTGTAAGAACTCAAGTTTATCAATAATACTATCTCTGTTGAACAAAAAGTTTACTTTTTGTATCATACAAAAATACCCACCTAAACAGAAAAGATAGCACTATTAACTTTTAAGTATTTCTCAATATCCAATTGTTTGTTAAAATTGTAATAAATAAAATTGTTGGATATATAAAAACATGTACATATAGGCTTTTAATTTTATTCATCATAATTGACTAAGAGAAGCCCAACCAAAAATATTTTAAAAATATGATAGAAAAGTTAGTTAGAAATCGCTAAATAAAAATAAAAAGAGCAAATTCAACATTCAGTAACACTAACTCATAAAATCTATTTTCACGAGGACATCTTCTCCGATATAACAATGTTACATTCACACTCACAAAATATATTCAAACACCAGAAAATATATTGACACACATTAAAAATAAAATAATTTTGAATAAAACCACCAACCAAACATCAGCCTATATCAACACACTATAACAATACTTACGCAACGAAAAACTACAAAACTTTTTTTTTGAAAAAAAAAACGTACGACACTTATAATATTAATCATAACAAAAAGAGGAATTAACATATCCAACATGTGGGCATTCGGATCTTCAGACCAAGTTTGAGCCGATTTTCTCCGGTCCCGATTCTTCGAGTTCTAAGAATTTGGACTTAACTAGGTAGAAATTTTCGGTTCGGCTATAATTTTCATACCCCTAAAACACCTTTAATTTTTCAAGTATATTTCAGGTCTGAAACGGTCTTGGAATTCAGAACTAAAGTACCCAAGTTGGACCCAAAAACCCAAAAAATACCTGAAAACCCGAAAATACCCGAAAACTCGAAAGTACATGAAAAATACCCAAAATAGAAAAATACACAAAAATAACCAAATATTTATCCGAAATTTGACCAGAAAACCCAAAAATACCAAAATTATATATTTGAAAATCTAAAATTTACCTTAAACCCAAAATTATTTTCTGAAGACCCTAACCCAAAACTAAAAAAAATATCCAAAATATACCAAAACACCTATATACCTATTATATGCAACATGTTTTGGGTACTTTTGGTACGCGATCTTGTTTGGGTAGGCCCGGACCCGAACTTAGATCCACATTTCCAGAAAAGGGGACCCAACATGTACTTTAGCATAGACCCATACCCGGACCCGAAATTTTATTTATTGGGTCGATTCCGGTTGAGTTTTTGGGTTCGGATAAAATGCATATGTCTACCTCTTGGGGCGAAACTCACCACATATCTTAATACATGACATTATGCTTAAAAGCAAATAAACACAAAAGTATGAAAATAACCAAACAAATACGACCACACATATATTACCTTAGTGCAACCAAAGATATAGAATCCCACGCAAAACGCGGGAAAACCACCAGTTTTACAATATAATTATACGAGAGTATAGTAGATATAGAATAATACGAGTTTGTTTTGTAGTTTCCAGATGATAAAAGTATATATAACAATATGCAAAAAGACTTAGAGATTAAAAGCGTTAAAAATCAGGTATTTCTTAAGAAACACAAATCATGAAACAATATCTAGAGAAAAAAATGCAGTAAGTGTTGTTTGGACCTAGTTTGGTTGGATTCCAGTTAAGGGAGACGAAACTCGTCGGTGGGTTATACCAAATATGTTTTATTAGATCTTAAGACATTTGTCGGTACAAAAAAGAGGAAAATCAATGGTAAAGAAAGTGGCCGGTGCTGAGAGCTTGTCGGGAAAGTATAAATCGGCAGAATACAAAGGAAACTGAAACCCTAATCTTAACTGCCGATTTTTAGTGTGTAGATTCTATATCTCTCCCTCTTTCCTGCTCCTCCCCTCCTGTATATAGTCGCTCAATGGCACTGGATGCCCTAAGTCGTTTTTGTCTTAATGGGCCTTATTTTTCGGGCCGAGCGTGTAGGCTGGTGAATCTCGTCATCAGGTCAAATACTTTTAGTCGTCTCGACTACTCGAGTGCAGTAACTTCGGCCGGCTAAAATTATTCCGGAGCCAAGCCAAGCCTCACGCTAGTGGCCAAAAGCCGAGCGAGCTCCTAAGGTTCAACGGGCCAGGTCGACTATTTCATGTGCCTTGTAGAAGATGTAATTCACCTCCTACAATGTTGTCGCCAAACTTGATTAGATTAACCTTGTCCCGAAGTGCTAAGCCCTATGTATTAGCTCATATTTGATTTGTTCACAAGTTCTCTAATATCAATTTCTTTTGCCTACCAATATTTGCTCATCTATAATTATTTCAAGCATTTAATCAAATAATTTTGGTGAATTAATAATCCTAAAATCATAAATGAGGCCATGAGTGTAATTTCAGTTGTAAAAATAATTTAGATGAAGAGCTAATAGATAATTATCTAATCTAACAGATCAGTTTTAACAATCTATGAATTCCTTCCAATAATCCTAAGCTTAATTAATTAAATACTCATACATAGAAATAGAAACATAGAAAGATGATGTAGAATGCTTAACTAGCTTAGAAATAAAACCATGGATTCAATAATATTCTTCTTAAGGTCAAGAACGAATTCGTCTCCCCAAAACCTTAAAAGTGCAGAGAAGATTGCGTGTGTGTTGATATACTTGCATAAAATAAAAGTGAAGACTTTAACTTGGGAGTATCGATAAGAGGACACATGGACTCTTACCCTTGCAAGTATCTGAACACACACACAGTCTTCTCTGATCCTTTTTTTCCCTCTTTCCCTCTTCTCTGCTTCTCTTTATATTTTTATTTTTATAAGTCCAATGAATCAATGATGCTGATATAGTCCATCTTGTTCATCTTTTTTTTTCTTTTCTCTGTTTTATTTTTTAATTTTTGACAAAGTGTAGGCGAATAATGGGGTCAGAGGTAATTTATATATCCCTCACTTCCACCGTGTGTGATCATTCCTTTCAGAATTAGAATAATGGGGTCATAGGTAATTTACCTACCCCTCTGCATCATTCAGGAAATCATCTCAATCTTTTATTTTTATAGATGCTGAAGAGAGAGATATAAGGAAATCAGAAACACACATACTTTTACCTTCCATACTTGTAAGAGGAATCTGATCCAATGTATGCCAAACCCCAAAGCAAGAAAATAAGTCAAATTAGGTTCGAGGTTGGCTTCAGTTCCTTCAAACTTTCTAAGAAAGTGTGATATAGTGGCACGATGATCCACTTTGGTATCTCTAGTACTCTCTGCAATCAACAAATCTAGAATAGTGCATAGAATGGTTAGATAATAAGTAAAAATTTAAATATGATTATAATTCCCTTATTGACTCAATAAAAAGCATAAGAATAAAACTCCAAAATAGAAAGCAGTATTAGTAAACCTCCCCCAGACAACTGTCCCTAGTGTTATCCGTCTCGGTTAGGTGAAAAAAAACATAAGTAAAAGTAATGAGGACAGTCAAAATACTAGACTCTGTTATGAGTGTCAGTCGATAGTGATCAGTATCGACCGATGGTTGTGCTCTGTCGTCGATCGGTGGTGGTTCTCGATCTTCTCTTTTTTACTACAACTGAAGAAAAATACGAAAGTTAGTAAAATCATGAAAATAAAATAAATTTAAAACATACTTAATAGTGGGTTGCCTCCCACTCAGTGCGGGGTTATTGTCTTTAGCTTGATGTTTAGGACTGTTTGGACTAAGATGGTGGTAAAGAATCACTTGTTGGAAAACAAGTATCCACATCCTTTTTGCTCATCTGGAACCAGGTACTAACGAAGCTTCTTATGGCTTCTTCACCTCTGGTATTCTGTCTTTCTTTTATGAGCTCAGCCTGACTCATCCTTTCCTCAAGGTGATCAACACATATGTGTAACCAACCGATCCTGTTATATGTGGGTATGAATATGTCATCCAATCTACTGGAGATATCTTCCATCATAATGTTCTGATGTGCATAAACTCCATCAAGTTTATATTCTGGCAGCTTCTCGGTTACTAATCTTGTCGGAATGGTCCGCGAATAGCATCGACCGATGGTTGGAATCGTCCGTCGATTGATGGTCCTTCGCCAGCTTCTTTTTGTTGTTGTTTCTGAACCAAGATTAAATTCCATATTTTGCTTCATCTCCTTCATGTACGTAGTTAACCAGCTAATACTATTGTTGAATGGGTAATAAATATCATCAATCCTCTTGTAGTAATTGATGTGGGGTTTATTTTATTTTTCTCACTTTCAAATTAACCCTATATTCCCACTTTACTCTTTCAATTAAGAGGTTCAGTGTAGTACTTAGGGATCGAATCCACAGAGACTCTAGGATTGAATAAAAGACTTATTGTTTTCTAATTAAAGCTAGATGAATTATAACAATAACAATAACAGAGATTTTTAAGATTGATTTGGTTTGTGAAGGTTAATTTAGGAAATTAGAATTATGAGAAATTCTTAGGTAGATTTAAATAATGTAGACTAATAGATTGCTAGGGTTTTATTAAGTTCGTTTTGAATTTAAACCTTCGAGTTTAGGAGATCACTCTCGCGCATCTCGACTGAGTGTCGATCGATGGCAGTAATACGACATCGATCGATGCTCATTCTAAATAGTATTGGTTTCACGGTTTAATTAATTCTCCAAACTTCTAGTTCAACTCTCGTTTGTTACTAGTTATTTAGATTGTTTAAGATAGATTCCAGGTTATAACCAGGCGCTCGCTTGCGCTATATAACCCTAATTTCTAAGACTGAGGTGATCAATTTCAACTTAGCATTAAGAGCAACTTAAACAAAGAACAAAGACAATTACCCTAAAATTTTCTATGAAATCAGAAATACATTACTACCATTGAATAACCCTAAATATAATAGAGAACTATTCATACATAGCAGTAAAGAACATGAATAAATTCTAAATAAATTGCATAGAATAAATTGAGTAAAAATATAAGGAGTTCAAGTATCTTCTCTGTAATGATGATCAGATCGTTCTTTACAATAGAAGTATCAATGTGTTCCAACTCTAAAACTCTGGTGTAACTTTTTGCAGCTACTCAGCTTCTGGTCCTAATGGCTTCTTAGGGCTTTTTTAGCTTAGGGTTTAACAAAGATAGAAAACCCTAATAAATAGTCTAAATTTCGGTCAGGGACTTGTCTTACAACTAATGAAATTTTTATGTAAAACTTGTAA
This sequence comes from Moricandia moricandioides, assembly GCA_905132885.1. NCBI lineage: Eukaryota > Viridiplantae > Streptophyta > Magnoliopsida > Brassicales > Brassicaceae > Moricandia > Moricandia moricandioides. The sequence continues at coordinate 73,537 of CAJHQQ010001187.1, forward strand.
TTTCTCAATCTTTATGCCGACTTCACCGTCGATCGACGCACAGTGTGTGACGTTGATCGATGGTCCATCTATTAATCCGGGTCCGACTCTGAGTTTCTGCTGGGCAATCCTAGTTGCTCTAAAATAGTCCAAATCTTCAATTGTTTCCAATAAGTACCTAGACATGAATACTCTAAAACAATACCAAACGCATATAAAAGACTCTAAATATACTATATATATCATAGGTAAAATCCATAGTATATTAACTCCCCCAGACTTAACCTTTTGCTCGAAAGAATGACGGACGAGCTTTATTCTGTTGCCTTCCTCCATGAATTCCATCTCTCTGATGCAGTAGTTCATGTCGCACTTCATGAACTACTTCTGCTCTGCGACATCATCTTCTTCACCATACATCTTCAGAAATGAAGATGAAGATGGAAGAGAAAGTTTGGTCTTTTCTCTTCTCTCTTCTCTCTCTGGAGAAGATGAAGACAAGGAGAGAAAGTTTTGTTCTTTTTCTCTTCTCGTTCTGTCTTTTTGTGATTTAAAGTTTGAAGAAAGTTAGAAGTGATGTTGCAGAGGTGATGGAGCTGGAATGCAACAGTTTTTAATTTGAAAAAAAGAAAGCAATTAATAAGAGGTCTCATCAATAAATATTTATTAAAATTTATTTTTGATAAAATTGTAATAATCATATATTTTTATTTATTTATTAAAAATGTAACATCATAGTAATAATTTACTTTCAAACATTAGTTTTATATGAATTATTACAAATTTTATTAAACTTTTTTTTAAAAAAGTTTGTATTCTTGTAATATTTTTATCTGACTAAATTAAATTAATTAATATTATATTTTGGAAATACTCTTAAGCTTTGCTTCATTACCCTTAAGCATTGCTTCATTCAAACTTTTAAGTGTCTGAAATTGTTTTAATCAAGCATAAGTGTTTTCTGAACAGTCAAAACCTCTTTAAATGAATCCATGCTCACCTAAAGATCTCAACCTACCTGCTATAAATCGTTTGATCTAGATAGGTTTCCCGCTATAATACCAAATAAAAACGTGGAGCATAGATAATCAATTATGGAGTAAAACAAAAATCTAATATTTTATTAGGAATTTTTAAATAAATTACACTTAATATGTTAAACCAAATTAAGTTGACTTGACTTCGCTATTTAATTAAAAAAGATGGTTTCACCTCTTTGTTGGAACCAATCATTGTAAATAGTAGTTATAGCTGCAATCCGTTTATCAGTAGACCAACTCAATGTTGGTCAAGTTTGGATCTATTAGTGGAGGTGAGACTACGAAGTTGAGTGTTGTCAGAGGGAGACATGAGTTCTTCAAATGCTGGAGATCACACAAAGAAACATATGGATGAATGTTTGGTTTGGAGAGATCAACACAGACTTCAAGCTTGAGAAGAGGTCAGTGTGAGAAGATCCGATTTTGGACATAATCTCAAAAACCTAACTTCTGAACTGATGTAATAAATAAAGTAACAAACCTTAAAAAAGAACTTCAAGTTAGCAAAACATAGAATCTATTTGCATCAGTCAGATCCAAGCCAAGAGTATAACTTTACCACTCTTTAAGCTTTACACAGACCATACCTAGGAAGCAAATGCAAATCCTACAACAAAGCTACACAAAACGAGTACCAACTTTCCCTAAGAGTTCAAAAGAAGCAACACCAAAAGAGAAGAATGGAGATGTTAAAAGACCCAACAGTGAAGATGACAAATGAGAAAAACACAGGAAAGTTTAAGAGATTTTGTGTGTTTGTCTTTCTGAAAGAGCTTGACTTGTGGAAAGTTGAAACCCTAAACCCAAAAAGAAAAAGATGAATGAGAGAAAGGTCTCTGAAAGTTGCAATGGAAGCAGTGCCTTTTTAAGGTAAATGGAAATATATGAAAACTCACATCAATAAACACAAAACACAAAATGTTCATTTAACACTTTTGATTAGATATTTCAAATAGTAAACTTAATACACACACATAACATCATAAAGCTACGTTAAATTTCACATGTTTATACAAAGAGTGATATATGACACTGTTGTCTTCTTTCAGATCATAAGGTTTAGACAATTAGGCTTAACAGAAACTCCAGTTTAGATATGGTTTCTTCTGGTTATCCAATTTCTAATCGTTGTCAAAGTCTTCTCCACCTTCACAAAACGTGCCTCTAGATTCAGTGCTATCTCCTCTGTTGTAAGCTTTCTCTGTTTCAGTCTTTCACCTTCATGGAGCACTGTCTTCTTCTTCTCTGGATTATTACTTCCATTTACATCAACTTCATCATCACATGTTTGTCCTGCCTTTAGTGGTGGCAGAATGGTAATCTCCTCCGCTTGGATTCTAGTTTCTTCTTCATCATTCTCTTCAGTATGTGCCGCTATTTCTTGTGGTGCTACCGATTCATCATCTCCAGAAGCAAGCTCTTGACTAAACTGTGAATCCTTGTTATACTCCTTATCTCTCCTTCCAAGTGGTTCAGAAGTGTCTCCTACATCTTCTACCACAGTCTTCTTCTTCTCTGGATTATTACTTCCGTTTACATCAACCTCATCAAAACAGGTTTGTCCTGAAGTTGGTGGTGACAAAACAGTGTTACCAACAAATGGGATCATGACCACAGTCTCCTCTGCTTGACTTCTTGTTTCATCGTTCTCTTCAGTCCGTGGCTCTATTTCTTGTGATCCAGAAGCATCTCCTCCATCTTTCTTTCTACATTTGACCAACTGAGCAATGGTAATATCATCATAAGAATCCATAAGATTCTCATCATTATCCTCACGAGCTCGCTTGCCTCTCTTGTCTCTCAAATGCTCATTTGTCCTCTTCGCTATCTCTTTGTGAAACAACTCACTAAGTGGCACTTCTAATGAAATTGATGCACCACAATCACTAGTCTGGTATCTTGTAGTAACAGAAACTGTAGCAAGACGAAAAGGCTTTTCTCCTTCTTCATGGAGCAAACACTCTGCTTCCTTGGTTCCATCATCAACCACAGTCTTCTTCTCTGGATTGTTTCTTCCATTTACATCAACACCTGTCTGTCTTGCCTCTGGTGGTGACAGAACCACAGTCTCCTCTGCTTGACTTCTAGTTTCTTCTTCAGCATTCTCTTCAGTCTGTGGCTCTATTTCTTGTGGTGCTACAGTTTCATCATCACCAGAAGCAAGCTCTTGACAAATCCTTGAATCATTGTTATACTCCTTATCCCTCCTCCTGATTCCAAGTGATCCTGAAGCATCACCTCCCGTTATCTTTCTACATTTGACCAGCTGAGAAATAGTAATATCATCATAAGAATCCATACGATTCTCATCATCATCCTCACGAGCTTGCTTGCCTCTCTTGTCTCTCAAATGCTCACTTGTCCTCTTCGCTAACTCCCTGTGAAACAACTCGCTAAGTGGCACTTCTACTGAAACTGATGCACCACCATCACTAGTCTTGCATTTCTTTATGTCAGATCCTATACGTCTCGCTATTCTAAGTTTCCTTGGTCGCTTGAGTTTTGCAGGAAACCCTTCTCCCAACTTCTGAAGAACTTCACTTAGTGGCAGCACCTCAGGAGATGCATCATCGTCAACAGTATTGCTTGTGTCACAAGTTTCATTTAACCCCTCAAAACCAAAAAACTGTGAAACTGATTTTGACCACCAGTCTCGGTATCTAGTAGTAACAGAACCTGTAGCAAGACGAGAAGGCATGTATAGCTTCAGACCATCAAGAGATTTATTGTAATCATCCCATGCTTCCTTTTCTGTGAAGTCACTATGATGAGTTACCAAACCAGGAAGGTCTTGACTAAACCCAAATTGCATCGCCACTCGGTTCGGATAATAATCCTCTACAAAACCAATCCCAACAAGCTTAGAACTCCTCACACATCGAGCAAACGCAACAAACTCATCATCAAGATAGTTATTAACAGTCACCCACATAGCTTCCTCAACGTAAAACCTAAGAGGGTTCCAGTTCTGTAATGGTTTAGTATATGGACGCCACTCGAAACCATCAAGACTCATTCTCACATTCTCGTACTTCTTCTGCAAACCGTCCCAGCGAGAGATTCTTGGCTCGCCTTTAGGTATCTCTTTAGCTTTTGGTCTCACGTTCTTGAACCTCTCCCATGTCCACACTTGAACTAACTTCAACAGAGACTTGGCTAGATAAGACTCATCTCCTCTAATGGCACAGATTCGACCCAAATCTCTGTATACACCCGCGAGAACAGCAGGAGCAAGAGCAATCCTTTCCCCTCTAGCTAAACGGACAGCAACTGGGAACACATGTCTTGAAATAGAGCGACGAGACATATCTGGAAACACCAAAACCGAAAGCCACATGGCAAGAAAAGCTTCATGCTCCAACGAATCATCTCTGTCTCTAAAACGCGTAGTCCACTGTGACTGTCTCACTGACCCACCTTTGTCTGCCAGAATCTTTTTCCTTGCTTTCTCTAGCTTCTTCACGACACCTCTCATCTCTGAGCTTTCTAAAGGAGAGACAACAGGAGAACCCAAAACAGAAAACCCTAGAAGAACCATTACATCCTCTAACGTTATCGTTGCTTCACCCCAAGGGAAGATGAATGATTTGGTCTCAGGACACCATTTCTCAACTAGGGCTTGAATCAGAGATGGGTTTTTGTTGATTCTGAATGTTGATGCCTTGATTGCTTCAAAGATCCCAGCTTTTCTCCAAGTGGGTTCGTGCAAAGCTTCCATCTTTCGAATCCAGGATACGAAACTACGATCTGTATACCCAAACCCATTGGTGGAGTTCCTTAAAGACAGAACCTTTAAGGAGGAAGAAACAGAGACACGTTGACGACGACGAGGAAGCTCGGCTACAGGACCATCAATGGAGGTTACGTAAGGTTTTAAGAAATGGGTTTTCATCAGGCAGCAAGGATCTCTCGTTTTTTCTAAACTTGAATCCATAAGAAGATGAAAGTTTTCTTCTTTCTCTTTTTTTAAATGTTTAATGTTTGAAATTTTGACTGTGAAAGCTGAAATGATGTCACAGGCTCTCTCTCTCTCTCTCTCTCTGTAATGGAGCTGAAGGGAACAGTTTCCTTGTATGGTAACTTGAAAGGAACTCAATTAAATGGAACACAAAAAGATCACCTCTTTTAAACGGGAACAGTTTATTTTAATGAATTTTTTTAATATTTTTTAAATTTATTATTAATAAATAATTATTTTAAAAAAATATGATAAAATAAATAAACTAATATTTCTAAATATTTATAAAATATTTTAAATTCAAATCTAATCATTTAACACTAAACCCTAAACAATAATCACTAAATTGTAAATTTAAATGTAATGTATTTTAATTAAGAATATTTTTGAAAATAGACACTTATTCTTAGCAATTTCTTATATTTTAAACTGATTAAATTGGTTCAGTGATAAATCTTCAATACCAATCAATTTAATATTGAATTTCGGTTTGGACATTTCCGGTTAAGTTCGGTTCAACGCTTTTATGACACTCTGCGTACCATTTTTTTGAGTTACAAGAAAAGCACACATGCATTTTATACAATCATGGTAAAAGTAACAGATGCAGCTTTTGCCCATCACTAGAACTAGGACCCAAAAACTGTGTTGATCTGAGTAACCTCCATATGTTGTCTGAGGTTAATTAGTAAAATCCTATTTGTTAATGACATTATCCTAAAACTGATCTCTTTAAGCTTCTCTCTTGTGTTTCCATGTTCAAAAACCCTCTTAAGCCTTTCAGGTCACTTCTTGTGTTTATCAGTCTTTACCTTTCTGCACACAAAACATAAGACCAAAATGAAGTTAGCAAATAAGTAACAGTTTTATAGGAGTTTAAGGTTACTTCATGGAGTAATTGCTCACCTCTCAATCATACACTTCTTTCTTTCTACCTATAGTGAGTGAGTCTGAAAAGGTAAAAGATGGTTTTGGTTTATAGAATATGCAACTTTGTTATGAGATACTGAGTTAAATTGAACATACCCTTTGCTAGGCTAATTAATCTGATGAGGAGGCCTTAAACTGCCTGGTATCAGACTCGGTTTGGCAGGTTTCTTCTGACTTAATAAGGGAACCAAACAAGCTATCAGGAACTAACCTAAGTGACATTCATATAGTTCCATTCCATAAGGACTTTAAGAAGGAGAATAGTTCCCTCTCTCCATCATCTGCTGCTGTTGCCACTTGCTACTGTTTCACCAAACTATAATAAGTAAAAGAAACCCAAAGCAGACTGAAAGACACACAAGAGGGATCATGCATTGGTAACATTACTTGTGAAGGATCTTTCCTTTCTCCTTGTAAGGTTTAACCAGTACACGTGAGTCACAGATGAAGTGAGGGTTTCCACGAGCCAATACGGTTCTCACAGTTTCAGCATCAGTGAAAGTAACAAACCCATATATCCTTTGCTGCTGATATGGGATCCTCACATCTTCCACAGTTCCAAAGGCGCTACACATTCAAAGAAGACACTCATCACTGTCAAACACAAACAAAGAAACAATGAAGCTTGATTGATTCTCTTACATTGCCTGAAATAAGAGGAGACGTCTGCATCAGTGAAGAAGCTTTCAGATGGAAATGTTAAGTAAATCTGTCTAGAGACTGAATCATCTCTTTCATGTCTCCTTGGACTATATTAGTAACCACTTCCTTCTCCTTGTCTGCAAGAAACAAACAAAAACAAAACAAAACAAAACCACTTGTGTTTTCACCACTTTCTTGTAAAGTCAGAGTCTTTCACAAAGACAGAACAAAAGTTTCAAACTTTTACCTTAGCGCCATGAACTGAGCCATTCTCTGTTGCTGAGCTAACTTCATCCTCATCATCTCCTCCCTCTGTAAGCAAACGTAACCACCGGAATCATCAACTAAACCGGTCTGTGGAAACTGATAACCGGCTCCTCCTCCAACTCCAAACCCTGGTTCCTCTGATTCGTCGTTTACAGAGAAACTCCTCTTATGCTCAAGCGACGAACCTTCAAGGGTAGAATTGAAGTTAGGGTTAGGGTTTCTTGAGAAGTCCAAGAACCCATTACTTGGGGAAGACTGAGACAATGGTGGTGATGGATACTAATGGGTTCTGAGGAAAAACCCAAATGAGATTTGGCTTGACCACAGAAACTCTGTAAGAGAGTGTCGGGACCGAAAGCAATAATCAGTTTGTTCCATGTCTTGTAATAGAAAATAGCCAATGAGTTTGGGAGCGTTGTCTGGTTCTAAAGTTCTGATCTTTTTGGAGATTATGGAAGTGGGATCGTCGGGATCCATGGCCATATGACATGATTATAATGAATTCCATAGTGGAATTTCAAGAAAGTTTAGTTTATGGACTACTAATCACTAATATGACGTTGAATAACATTTAAGGAAACAAAAACCCAAGTTTTAAAACAAAAACAAAAGACCATGCTTTTAAACAATAACAAAAAAAAACCAAGTCATTAAACAAAAAAATAAGTGTGGCTGCTGGGATTCGAGCCCAGGTCTCCACGGCCACAACGTGGAATTCTCACCACTAAACTACAGCCACTTTGATGATTCTTGTGTACAATCATTGTATTTATCAGTAGACACTGACCGGCCATGCTAACTTCTCTTGGATTTACCTCGGAGGAAACCAACGTCCTCCACAGCATCTGCCTTGTCCTTTGAAAATTTGATATATGTTCCTCCTAGATGCATGCAGACATTATTCAATCTTATGGTTTTTATTTTATGGTATGAATAGAGATTTTCTCATCATACCATAGTAACTCTATTTCAGAGTCTTGCAAGTTTGTTTCTAGATTTTCTCATATTTTGAGTAATAATTATATTTTTCTTATTCACTAATCGTACCAAAAAAGTATAAGAAGGCAGCATAAAATGTGTAGCTATTGATTTTTTTCATTAGGATAACTAGATTGTATTTTATTATTAGAAAAACAATGCATTATAAACCACAAAATATAACGATAAAAAAAACTGAAAAACTAAATAAAATAAGCTAAGAACCAACTTGACAAACAACTCAGTATTAATATATAATTAGGAGTTTTCCTACGCATGATTTTTTAAAATATAATATAATATTATTTTATTTTAATTATAATTTTAGTTTATATTTTACATTATTATTTCTATTTTAACTTTGCCTAATTGAAGAAAATAAAACCGTAAATGTACTTTTTGAAGTTTTATTTATTTTGATTTGGTTTAAGTTTTTCACTTTAACTTTATGTAAATTTTAACAGAGAAAAAATTAAATTTTATAAAAATAATTTTCTATTATATTATATTTAATGATTATTTATTTACAATATGTTTCTTAATTTTAAGTTTTAAATATGTATTTATTTAAATATATAAATTTTAATATTTTTTTGTTTGTTTGTAATTATATTTAGTTTATTTTTTAATAATATGAAATATTTGAGTTATAAGCTATCAAAATATTACAAAAGTCTTGCTAAAATAAATAATTATATAGAAATTTTACTATATTGATGATATAAGAGTTAGTAATCATTACCATATTTAAAAATATTCCAAAAATATAAATAATTTTAAGAGAAATTATACATGTCATATTTAAATCAGTGTCATGTCAGTTTTTTCAAAATCCATATCATCTTTTCTTCAAATAATGTAAATCTGATGACACATATGCAAATTATTTTTCAAATAATGTTTATGGAATCATAAATTGATATGTATTTTTTTTCAAATACACTCAACAATAAGAAAATATGATATTTCTATACAAAATAATATGTTTAACATTTAGAAAACATGCAATATTGAATTGATATTTTTAAATTTAGGCAATAATTTGATGATATAAAATAAAAATACATATATTTATAAATAATATGTCCTACATTTATACATATATTTAAAAATATATATTATACATATATTCACAATTAAGAAATTCATGTAATATTGTATAAATATTTTTAAAATTTATATGATTAAAAATATAATTTAACTATAAAATTATCTAACCAATAAAGGAAAAATTGTACATCTTTGATTTACAAACATCTACCACCATGATTTTATAATATGGCATACACTGACACTTTATCTAATTAATAAAAAAAAAATCAAGGTTTAAAGTGTCAGCTTATGTCATCATTGTTAATGGTTATGTGAGAAACCACCATTATCATCAGTGATATCTTTGAAATTATTATTGTCAACGATGATAAATTTGTTTTTTATAAATCTTGTAATTAAAAAAACTATTTGGATTTTTTTTTAATTTTGTACTTTTTCTGTATTTATTTTTAAATTTTATCAATTTTCATTTAGTTTTCTGTATTTTAATTTAATCTAATTTATTTTTGAAATTTTATTTTATTTTCTAAATTTTTGTTTTATTTTCTGAATTTTAATTAATTTTTTGAATATTTTTTTGGTTCTCTGATTTTATATTTAATTTTCTGAATTTTTATTTAATTTTGTATTTATTTTATTAATTAAATAATTATTATTTTTGAAAAAAAATTATACATCATCATATTTACCTATTGGAAAAATCAATTTTTTACTTAATGAATAAATACGCCAAGTTGAAGGTTTTTTGTCATATAAATGTCATTTTGAAGGTTTAAAGTACTAGTCAAAAAAATTCAAGGTTTAAACTGTTAATGTGTGCCACTTTCAAAGTTTTTATGCGATTTTTCATAAAATCATGCAATATTTAATTTTTTTCTAAAAACTAGACCAATCCGGATGTTGAAAAACACATTTAACCTTATAAATTTAAATACAAAATATGATATTATACTTAAGTTCTCCAAAACTCTTTACATCTGCAGATTAGCTTATGAACTCTTAAGTCCTTTATATATTAAATCACAAGTTACCTAGCCAATGAAATACTGACACATGCATATATTTAACAAAAATCCAATTTAAAAAATCCTGTACTGAGACATGCATATATATAACTTCCAATCATGTCACGAGTTCTAACATTTTTATCTCTTATGTAACTTCCAAGCAATTAGTTTATGGATTTCTTCTCCTCCTCTTTTTTCCATCGTTTCTTTTTTAGATTTCTTCTTTGTTTTGAATGGATTAAAAATCCATACAAATTTATGTTTAGCCTTTCTTCAAATGTAGTTTCTTTCCTTCTCAAGTTAACACTTTCTAATTATCTTTAATTCTATTTGAATGAATCAAGTTGAAGATGTTTAAGTAAATCTTCAAAAGAACTTGGAGTTTTGTCCAAACTTGGTAACATACTAACAGTAAATATAATGAATCTGCTATATATGAATTGAGTATTTTACGTATGTTATGGTTTGACAAGTTTTCAAATATGGTTTTTATAGCATAACATATTCTTAAAATCTGTGTATGAGTCTACAAATCAATTAATATATGTTTTTATCTTTGAAGTTCCAGGTTAGTGATGACTGCACATGAAAGGAACAGAGAACAATACCAAAACGCAAATTCAAAAAAAAATCCCAAGATATGTTTTCTTTTATTATAATATGGGATTTATCTCTAGACTGGGCATCAGAGTTAAACTTTTGCAATAGATTTTCAATAAAACTTTGATGTTTTCTACAATTTATTTTAGTTTTATTTTAGTTTTTTCTTATATTAACAGTAAATAGATTTCTATATTTTTAAGACTTATTTACAAAAAAAATATAGATTAGCTAAACGGGTCATATATATATTATTTTCTATAAAAATTGATTCCAAACATGTATCTGTGAAAAAAAATCATAATAATCCTATTAACATTTTAAACTGCTTTGTTTCAATGCGATGCCTCTCTGATTTAGCTTTACCAGTTAATCCAACTCGAGATATATGTAACAAAAATAATATATATACAGTTTTGATAGAAAAGTAAAACATTCGATATATATTTCTTATATACTAAAGTATAAGTTACCTCGTCAATCAAAAATTGACACTTGGCAAAAGCTTTATAAAAACACACAAAATTTATGCTTTTCAAAATCAATAGAAACAATTTAGTTATCGCCATAATAAAATCTAAGCCTATCATAAAACTTTAAAATTATAAATAAACTACTTATAACGAAAAAGAACTCCATGACGGATCCATCATTCTCTTAATTTTCTCAGATTCCTAATTTCACTGTATAATTTCAAACCGATTTATCGTTTCTTTTATTCTGAATGGTTTCATCTCTTCATCGTTTTTCTGGTTTAGGAGTGCAGCAACAAAAAGTAATATAGCTTTTTGACTAATTCAAATTAACTTTTCTCTTCTTCTCCTATTAATATACTATCTTATTCTTTTTATATGATCCAGTTTGAAGTTGCTTATGGATTAATCACATGAAGACTAAGGAACAAGAAGGTTGCACAAATAGAGTTAAGAAATCAGACCATGCATGGAATTACTAAAGTAATTGTTTTACCACCTTTTCTGTTGTTTCATTGTTGTTTTTTTTTGTTTATCATAGATTTATAGTCATGGGGAAATATTGTAAATACAATGTATTTTAGTTTGTTACCTGATATAATTTTTATGGTTTTTCCATTATTTATGTTCTTATGCAACTACAAATTAACACTCTTCGGTATCTCTGGACACCCAAAAAAAGTGGTGTGACAATATACGTGGTGTTAGTATATTTTTAGTCCAAAGTGTATTGTTAATACATGTTCAAAATAAATGTTAATTTATTAAAAAATAAGATTTTTTCCCGTACGTAGTACAGGACGAACATTAGTAATTAGGTAGTAATCTGCGACGTGCGCGGAGTAAAATAGTTACTTAGATTATTTATTTTACGTTGTACCGAGGGATTTGTGGTATAGTTTTTCCTAGGGATGGACATAATATCTATTCGGATTTAGTTGGTCTATTCGGATTTCAGGTTTTTAGAATTAGAAATATAAATCTGATTCGGATATTTACAAATTTCAGTTTGAATCGCGTTTATAGTTGGTTCGAATCATTGCTGATTCGGTTTGATTTTGGATATCCATTTTAATTATGTAATTTTTCTAACAAAAATCTAAATATACTTAAGTCCTCAAAATCAGAAAATAAAAATAACATAAAACATATAAATTTGAATAATGTAAAACCAAATACTTAAACTTACATAAAAATTAGTTCAGTTTAATATTTAGATGGAAAACATATAGATATTTTCAGTATTTTGATCATTATGTGTTATTATAGATATTTACTTGTGGCTATTTTAATAATATTTAGATATTTTCATATGTTGAATATCTAATAGATATAAAATTTAAAATAGTTGATATAATTGAGTTTATATTTGTGATTTAGATATTTTCGATATCCAAGATATCATGTTGGATTGAATTCGGGTCTGGTTATCCAAATATCAAAAATTTAGATCCATCTAAGTACTTAATCAATTTTAATTTATGTTTAGTATTACTTTCAAAAATATTTCGGTTCCGTTCTTCGGATCCATATATTTTACCCAAACTTATTTCCTTCTACTAATATAAAGCAAAATAAAATAAATGTATTACAAAAATTTCGGGTTTATTTACATAGATTTTTATTAGACCATACTTTAAAAATATAAATAAAAAAGGTTGGATGTCATGTCAATATTGGTGGGCATGTTGCAAAACTGACGTATTCTATAACCAATAACGTGTACTTTCTTATAAAAATTATTGGTAAATAATAAAAACACAATATAATTGAGTGAAAAAGGTTATGGTTGCGTCAAAAATATGATCTGTTCTTTCGGCACATAAATTATGTCTTTCAATTGATTTTGTGAATTTCTTTTCGTTTAAAGCTTTTATGCTTTCTGATTTTTTTTCTACCAATCTGATTATGTTTCTAATTTTTTATTTGATATGAAAACTCTGTAAAGAAAAAATAATACTTGAATGAACTAAAAATCCGAATTTGTGTCTTTTTTTCACTTCAATTTCTTTACAGAAACCTCAATTATAGCAAAGTTCGGTAAAGTACGAAACTTTCAATTTCTAAAACTATTTTTACTCCAACATTTTAGTTGATGTGAATTTTAATGATTTTCTAATTTTTTCTTTCAACAATTATATGGTCAAGTAGTTGCACGGAGATAATTTCAATTCACTAATACTAAAGCTAAAAGTACATAAAACAAAAATGATTTGATTAAAAAAAATAATTTGTGATCACGTTAATTGTATGTTGTAGAATTAGGAAAATTAATGTGTAAATGCATTAATTGTTAAGCATATATTTATTTAAAAGAAAAATATTAGTTTGCATTAAAGTTAAAATTTTTATAAGAAACGTTTCACTCGACACATCAGTGTTTTTCAAAATAAAAATTTCTCGTGAACACACGTCACACAATATATAAATAAACTTTAAGGTAAATTTTAAAAGTGATTTTCCATTAATATATAGGGGATAATTTGAATGCAAAAATAAATTAAAGGCTACGGCCCAAAACAGGCCCAACCAACAGTATTATAAACCACTAGCAGAAATATCTACGCAAACAAACACAAAAGAGTTGGGCTATAGCAGAAGAAAAAAAAACGAGATTCGATCGGCGTAGACAACGACGGCGGCGGAAGTTATGGCGAACCTAGAACCCGAAGCAGTCGATTTCGAGCCAGAGGAGGATGACCTCATGGACGAAGACGGTGGAGCAGCTGATCTTTCCCCACGTGCTGCGAATCCGCGTCTTAGGTCTACTATCGCCGGAGCAAACGACGATTCAGCTCAGAGGAAGACCAAAGGCCGTGGCTTTCGCGAGGAGAAAGATTCCGATCGCCAGCGCCGCCTTTCCTCCCGTGATTTCGATTCACTCGGTTCCGATGGTGGTCCTGGTCCTCAACGATGTAATCTCTCTCTAGCTTTGCTTGATTGATTTGTTTCTAGGGTTTCTCAAATACCCATGTGGCTAAGATTCGATTAAACCTAGAAAGCTTGCTCCTTTCTGCCAACAGTAGGACTTAGCATAGTTTAAAGATTTTGTCTGAAATAGATACATACTCTTTTGTATTCTGGCTTGATTCTACGCGTAGTGGATTGATTTTTTCTAGGGTTTCTCAAATGCCCATGTTCCTTTCTGCGAACCGTAGGATTTAGCTTAGTTTCTGCGAGCAAGGCATAGTGTAAAGCTTTGGTCTGATATAGATACATACTCTTTTGGTCTTGACTTGATGGTAATAAAGATTTAGAACTGTTTGTGGATGATTTTGTTGTCTTGGTTCATGTGCAGCCATCGAGGGGTGGATTATTTTGGTCACTGGAGTTCATGAGGAGGCACAGGAAGATGATATATCGAATGCTTTTGGTGATTTTGGGGAGATTAAGAGTTTACATCTCAATCTTGATCGCCGTACTGGTTTTGTCAAGGTATGGAACCTATGGTGTGTTTAGTAGCTTTTGGTGTTTGCTTTTTAGCAAAGCTAGTTTCTTTTGCAATGTTAGATTTTTGTCATGGTGGAGTGATGCTCTGCAAAGTGCATTACTGTTTTGTCCCACTTGATGACAATGTTCTGGAAATTATTAGGCGGTAACTAAGCTCTTTACAAAGGGCTAGCGACTAGGTGGATTATTCGGGATCTAGGAGTGGCCTAGGTGTTAATGAATTAACTTTTATATTTTTTACATTTACCTTAAATATCTGAGTTTTCGAGCTTAACTATAAAGTTGCTTTGATGTATAGATTACATATACAAAGAGAAAAGAAATTAGAGAAATTTTTGGATTTGCATTTAACATTATTGATTGATTAAATATATTTAGACCAAGCTATATTGATTTAGACTAATTTTAACCGAAATGTTTGACTGGATTTGAGTTACAGAAATCAAATTTTAAGAAAATAGTTTCGGTTATGACCGATTTGCTGCGCCTCTTTTTTGAACACTTTCTCTTTGATGTACTTTTTGTGTTAATCAGTGTAACACTGACCAATTAAAAAAGGAAGTTAATTTTGGAATGTTAGACTGCTGTTATGATAGGTGTAACATTTTTCTATCTCAGATGACACTCCACTTTAAACACACTTCTATGTATCAATCAATAGCTCCCTGTTTATCAGAAATGGAAAGCAGAAATTATAAGCTGTGTTTCAGTTACTTCAGCTATTTTGTGATTATCTTCTGGAAGTTGTAATAATTTTGTCCACTTCATTTTTTTGTCTTCTTTTTAAGGGATATGCTTTGATAGAATATGAGAAGAGCGAAGAAGCACAGAATGCTATCAAGGCAATGAATGGTGCTGAGCTTCTAACACAGAACGTCAGCGTTGACTGGGCCTTCAGCAACGGACCCAATGCTGGATCTTACAGGAGAAGGAACATGAGGTTTGTATTCTATTTTCTTTATCGCGTCTCATAACCAAGTACAACAAGTACGAGATGTTTGCTTTTTTGGTGAGATGAAATTGCAATTATGATTAAGAACACAATCAACACATGAAAGTGAGAGTAGTCTTTGCTGCTTTATTTAGAGTTAAGATTGTGTATGTGACTTTTAAGTCTGTTTGACCTGATTGTTGGAATTATATTCATAGCATCCTTTGATCATTGGATTCTTCTTGGGGGGGTTTTACAGGTCTGGGAGGTCACAACGTTCACGAAGCCCGAGAAGACGTTTCTGATAGTATCATTTGGTTCGAGAGTTGTCTCCACATCTCTCAGTATTCTCTCTCCCTCTTTATCTGTAAGTCGTGAGTGTTTGGACTCTTTTTCTCTGTTGCTTAGGTTTGGATGTGTAATCCTATGCATTCGCATAAGACTGTTGCGTTTTAAATACCATGAGAGATATGTTTCAATGCTTCTGGTTTTGGGAGAAGGAAAAAAACATCGGTTGAGGATGATGCTTTAGTTTTTATCATCAATTTTGCTATCATATATAGGTGAAAAGAGGTGAAAATCAAAGAAGTCGTTTACTGAATATGGTACTGTGATTACTTGCTTGGTACTCACAGTATACATATGATATATTGTCACTAAGTAATCATTTATATTTTGTGCACATGACGTAGACGATTTGTATGTCCTTCTTGACAACTCTTTCTCTCAGCAAACCAAAAATATAGGGATGACTGCTTAAAACCCCTTGCAAACCCCTTGGGGAATTTGGTAACCCCATACACGAGTGAGGAGAAAGAGAGGCAGAGAGATGAAGCAAGAGGTGAGAGTGAGATTACAAATTCTCATCTTATTATATACACATGGTTATTGTCATATTAAAGCTATACATTAAATGTGATTAGTTGTTTGCTATCACCTAAGAAGATTTATGTCCTCCATTTTATTAAGGGTATAATAGGAACATGTAAATACACCCAACAAACATTTAAATTTATATCATTTAAACATTTCCACACTCTATTATACTGTAACTGTTTTATTTGCAACAACTCATTTAAATATTAATAGTTACTATATACTTATATACGAAGTTATTATAAACTCACACACGAATATAATTATTTATGTAAAATATATAGTTATTAAATTAATTTTATATTAAAAAATTGTTCATGATATTATATATTTTAAAAATATATAATAGAAAATTGTTCATTATATTATACATTGGTTTTAAATT
The DNA here is from genome assembly GCA_905132885.1 of Moricandia moricandioides. NCBI lineage: Eukaryota > Viridiplantae > Streptophyta > Magnoliopsida > Brassicales > Brassicaceae > Moricandia > Moricandia moricandioides. The sequence continues at coordinate 90,106 of CAJHQQ010001187.1, forward strand.
TGGTAATTTTGAATATTTAGCGAAAACTCACAATAGAAAAGTGATATTAAATTTTTTTCTAAGGGGATATATAAAGATTTTAAGTTGAAATTGTTGGTTAATTGTGAATTTTGTCTTAACTATTTGGCTTAAAATATGAGAGAGAGAGAGAGAGAGAGAGAGAGAGAGAGAGAGAGAGAGAGAGAGAGAGAGAGAGAGAGAGAGAGAGAGAGAGAGAGAGAGAGAGAGAGAGAGAGAGAGAGAGAGAGAGAGAGAGAGAGAGAGAGAGATCTACTTATAAACCAAATAAAAATTGTTATACATAAAATATATGAATTATATTAATGTCCGCACATATGTGCGAGCCGTCCACCTAGTTTAATTATTAAAATTAATTTCAAATCGTAAAAAATAACTAATTCAATATCATTGAATTTGTGGTAAAAACAATAACCTAATATATATATTTTTAAATATGCTAATGTGTATTTTTTCTTTACAAAAGTCTTAGATAAATTATTTTTAAAATATAATTTCTACATTACTTATGATCATTATATAAAGTTAAATAAAAAACAAAATATCTCTAATGTATCTATCTATCTATATATATAAACTCTAAAAAGATCAAGTTCATGAACTAATTCATGTTTAGGGGTGGGCATATCGGTTTAGTTCCAGGTTCGGCTTGGATTCGGTTTGGTTGGGTTAATTTGGGTTTAATAAAACTTAACCCAATCAAAGCCAAAATAGCTTTGGTTCGGGTCTGGTTTGGGTTTAGTTTGGTTCGGTTGGACTTAGATTTAGTTCGGTTCACTTTATTATGGTATGATCTGGCTCGGTTCGGTGCAGTTCGGTTTGGTTATAAAATATATTGGTATTAATTTGATTATAAAACAATTAACTTACTAAAAGACTACTTGCACCTAACTTTGATCTTTATTGATCATAGAAAAATTTATGTAAGATAATCTTAACTTTAGACAATAGAAATTAAAGAATTTACGAGACAAAACGGCCACAAGACTTTAAATAATTAATAGTTTTTACTACAATCTTTAGGTATTTCATATTATTAGAATTAACTAGAGAATATATATAAGAATATTATTTGTATCATAACTTAAAAAACATAGAAGTTAAGAAATAAATGAAATTTTAACCAAAATATTCACAATATGTTAATATATATATATAATTTATTAATAGAAAAAACATATTAGGTTATCAGATAGTTCGGTTTAAACTCAAACCAAAACCAAACCATCCGGGTTGAATTTAGTTTGGTCTGAACCCAAACCAAACCATTCGGGTTGAATAAAACATGAACCAATTGGGTTTTGTAAAAAACACAGTTTGGTTTGGTTCGGTTTAAATTCGGTTGGGTTGGGTCGGGTCGGTTCGGTTTGAGTTTTTTGCCCACCCTTATTCATGTTTATTAAAACTCACCATAAGCGAACTAAATCAAGTTTGATCATTAAACTCATTTAATAAATGAGTCTAGAAAATATAGCTCGTGCTTATGAAAAAACTGAGTTAGACTGAATCATCTCATGGGTTGTAGTGCGTTTTGAATTCCTAGGTCTAACATATAAAACACATCAGGTAAAAGGGCGTTACCAAAACTGAACTAGTCCATTTCGGATCGGTTATGGTTCGGTTTTTTGGTTCCAACTTTTATGCCCATAGCTAATTCTACTTTACAACCTATCTCATTCTGCATTATATTTAATTCTCTACTAGATTTCGACCCGCGCAACCGCGCGGGTGATATTTTATCTTAAAATGTAATCTTATATATGATTGACATTTTAATATTTTAATTTGATTATTCATATTATTTTAAATTTTTATTTTGGTAAAACTATTTTATTTTAAGATTTTATGTCAATTACAATAATATGTTACATATATTATTTGTCATATGATCATGTTTATTACATGAATCAATTTATTTATTTATTTTTAAATATAATTATTTATTACTTTTGATTAAATTTATACACCTATTTATTTAAAATTAGTTATAGTTAAAATAATATTGTATTTGTTTCAAAATTATATGAAGAAATTTTTCTATATACCAAAAATAGGATCAAATAGCTATGAAATAATTGGCATATTTATTTTATAAATTATTTGTATAATATTTTAAGAATATAAAAGTAGAATAAATTATTTAAGTTTATATATCACTGTATATATGCCGATTAATTAAGTTTACAAAGTATAAGAGCAACATAAAATATTATTAAAGATATATCAATTTGTAGTGAATGTTTAAAATATAAGAGCATTATAAATTATGTTACTGTATATTTACCTCTTTATTTGATCTATATTTATAATGTTTTAAATTTTGTTATTATCATATGATCTAAAAACTATATAAATAATATTTATATATATTTCTTGAAATCTAGATGAAAAGATACCTTATAATGATATTTTTAATTAAAACTATGATTATATTTTAGCTAGAATTATATAAAATAATAATATCACATATTAAAATTAAGAAACATATATTTAGGAATGAAATCAGAAAAAGATTTCATTAAAGATACTCTTATTTATTTGTTTAGAGAAATAAAAAATAAAATAATATTGTTATGTAAATAGTAAAAATTATTAAAGCAATTATCTAGGAGATGGTCCAACTTAAAAAATCACACATGAAGTGAGTTGTGACTTCTATTTTAATAGAATAGATATATGACTATGAATGTTAATATGAGGATTGAAAAAGTGACAACAAATCTCTATTCTAATTGGGTAAACAGGTCCATTCGTCTCAGAAATAAACTGGGCCCTAGACTAAATGAAGATTTATATTTATTTCCTTAACTAAAATATAATTGTAAGATAAACTGATCCCTAAATCTAAGTTAGAAAATGTTAAAAATTGTAATTGGTCCTCTGCAAATGCAGCTTCAACACATGCACAAGGCAAGACATGCAAGGCATGTGGGTAAGAATGTTGGAGTGCGGGCCTGTCGGTAAGACTGTTGAGATGGTTGTTAATTTTCAAACCTCTTTTTTTTTTTTTTTAAACACAATAAAAATTCATTCATTCATTCAAAACCAGTTAGGTGGAAGCAGAGCCGAGCCTTGATTGGATGTTGATCTTTCTAATCAGTTTTGGATGTTGAAACAAAAAAATGATGTATTAGATAAGTCATTTATCATCTGATAATTTTGTACATGGTGGACCATTCCTAATGTATATGTTTATGAAGCATACAATTTAATATGATTCAGTATATGTCTATATGAATTATCATTTTTAAATAGACATTTTAAAGATGGTTATGATATGCTATGTTTTTTGCTTTTATATGACGCACAATTCCAAATAGTTTTAACACTTGTAACACTTACCAAAAAAATATATTTAAAACTTAAAAGAAAGGAAATTTAAAGTACAAATAAAAGAAAATTAAAGTATAAATAAAGGAAGATTAAAGTAGAAAATATCTTTTGACAGACTTTTAAATTTAATCTGTGTATATAGCTTTACAAATTTAATATTAATAAGAAACTAAATTAGTAACTTAAATTTTAGTTTCGTAAACTTAAATAAATTTTAGTTATAATATTATAGGATTAGTTAAAAAATTTTTTTATAACTTTTTACTTGATATATATATATATTCCACTTTAAAGATTATTTTATAATTTTAATCATTTCAAAAAGACTTATTAAACTTAAACTAATATATGTAACTACTCTAATTAAAATAGAATTTCTTATTGACCATAAAATTATGGTAAGATCATTTAATTAAAATTTAATATGAATTATTTGATTATTTACATAGTTGATCAATATAATATATAACAACTATGTAAAATTTGACAGAATGTCTTTTCTAAAATAAACAAAAGTTCATATTCTTTGTCTATAACTTCTTCTATCCCATCTGGAATCAACCGACTCATCTCTTATGTTCCATTTTTCTTGACCAATCATTACGATCGTGATTCTATCGAAGATTCCAATCAACCTCATGATTTTCAAAATTTTGGATAAATAAATGTTGAATCTGTATCTCGGTCCATGATGTAATATTATAAAAGATGTAAAGGGTGGAGATTTTCGTATTAATGATCAAGAATAACAAGCTCGGTCAATTACAAGAACTAAAGATGCTCGTCTAAACAAATAGTCTAAACAAGTATCTTTCGTAATTTGGTCTCTGGTCGTCCGTGACGAGCTCGTTTAGTGCCCGAGGTCGTCTTAGACTTTGGTGGTGGTTTTGGAGGCAGTGCTCTCCTTTCTGTACGTTTCTGTCTATTTCTCACTCCCCTCTCAATGGGTCTGGCACATTCCTTTTATAGTAAAATGCTTTTGTCTTCTAGCGAGATCATCATTTGTTGTCTTAATGGGCCAGGCCTGATTTTGGGCTTAGCTCTTAATGGGCCCGTGCTAAGCCCATCTCCAACAATAGTCCCCCCCACAGTTCGCCAAGTGTCGATTCTTGGTGAATTCTTCTGGAATTTTCCGTATAAAAAATCAGGTCTGGTATATTTTGTTGGGAATTGGGATGACGTATTTTTTTTTAAAAAAAAGTTCCCTATATATATGAGGTCTTGGTAATTTTTGATTTTGGTTTCCTTTGGGGTGGCAAGGTAATTTTTATTTTTGTGTTTGTTCCCTTTCTCTCTCCCTTATCTCTTTGTTTTTCACTTTTGTGGATCTCCTCTTTTGCTTCCTCTTTGCCGACATACACCTTTAGGGGAGCAAGGGTTTGTTGTTTTTTTTTTAAAAAAAAGAAGAAGATTGGGGTTCTTGCTTGGGCTGAGTTCACGTCGGTGCCGTGACTGTGGTCGTCGGATTGGGTTCTTCGCTTGGCTGAGCTCGTCGGTGGGGATTCCTTGGCTGAGCTCGTCGGTGGGTGTCACAATCGTCGGGCTTGGGGTCGTCGTTCTCGGCTTGCGGTCGTCGGGAGTGGCCGAGCTCGTCGTAGCTGTGGCCGTGGTCGTCTTTGGTGACCGAGCAAGGGAGGGGCTTGGTCGTCGGTGGTGGAGTCCGGCTCGTGCTCGCGGGTGTTGAAGTTTTCGGGTCCGAGCTTGTCTTGGATCTGCTCGTCGTCGATCTGAGGTCAAGCACGGAGGGGAGCCGAGGTCGTCGCTGTTGTGGCTGTCGTGGGTGGCCGAGTTCGCTGTTGTGACCGTGGTCGTCGTGAGTGGTCGAGATCGTGGTCGTCAGACTCTGTTGGTCGTCGATTCTTGTTGGTGGGGTGAGCTCGTCGAGGATCGTCAGGGTCGTGGTTGAGCTCGTCGGAGTTGAGCCGTGATCGTCGGGTTGAGGTGAGGTTGTCGCGGCCGTTGGTGAGGTCGTCGAGGATCGTCGGGGTCGTGGTTGAGCTCGTCGCCGGGTGAGGAGGCGAGGTCGTCGGTGGTGGTGCCGAGGTCGTCGTGGGTGCGCTCGTGCTCGCGGTGTCGAGGTTTTGTGGCTGAGCTCGTCGGCTTGTGTTGTGGTGATTGTGCCGGTGCTCGTGGTATTGAGGCTGTGTCCGCGGGGGTGTTTTGTCCACGGGTCGTGGTCGTCTTGTTGGTGTTCGCGGGTGTCAACGTCGTTGTGGAGCTTCGTTGGTTTTAGTGAGGTTGAGCTCGTCGTGGGTCGTCCGTCGTTGATCGAGCCGTGGTCGTTGCTTGTTGACCGAGCCGTCAAATTGAGGTTGGTTTTGAACTTGTGTGTTGTTGAGATTGGTCATTGGTCGTGCTTGCATTGTATTATGTTTGAGCTTGCGTGGTGTTGTGGCTGAGCTTGTGTGGTTTTCAGGATGAGTCGATGCTTCTCGTTTCCTACAAATCTCCAAAGATCATTAGGTTTATCCCTAAGTGAAGGAGCGTCGTCTTCTGGGGTTGTCGATGCCGCTGCTGGAGATAGCGACGAGCATGGAGGAGTTACGGGAACGCAGACCGCAGATAACTCGGGAGGTATTGTGGCCGGTCTTGATGAGCAAGGGACGAGCTTCGTTCCTAACCCGCTAGTCGTGATCCCAAGACCGTCACAAGTGGTTTTTAGCTCGTCAGATTTAGCTTGTAGTTCATTGGTGCGAGCTTCAGAGTCATCAGAGGTTACTTTAGCTCCGCCGCAGGTTACTTTAGCTCCGCCGCAGGTTGGTGCCTTTGTCGGTAATGGTGATGGGCTGAGTATGAGAGATAGACTGGCTGCTGTTTCCCGTGTTGAGGAGGAGCTTGTTGCTGAGAGTTCGTCATTCGGATTCTTCAACATCCGAAACGGGTTCGGACTCGTCGTCTCTGGCTGGAGAGGATGATGGTTTTGTTGCTGCTGATGTGCGCGGTGATGTTGCTTGTGACAACGATGATGGTGTTGACACTGCTTGTGATGATGATGATGTTGTTGATGCTGCTTATGATGATGATGATGGTGTTGACGTTGCTGGTGATGACGATGATGGTGTTGACGCTGCTGGTGATGACGATGATGGTGTTGACGCTGTATGTGATGATGGTGATGCTATCGACGCTGCTGGTGATGACGATGGTGGTGTCAACGTTGTTGGTGATGGCGATGATGGTGTTGACGCTGCTTGTGATTTGAGTGGCATTGATGCGGATGCAAATCGCAGAGCTGGTGTTGTAGATATCTTGAGGGCGATTAAAAGGGAGACTTTGGCTGCTTCTCTTGCTGATTCTGGTTGTGGTGTGAAGAGGAGAAAGGCGAAAAACGCGAGGGAGAGGCCTAGAAGTTTTTCGGGTCCTCTTATTGATCATCCTGCGGAATCGTTCTCTTCCTCTGTTACCGATGATGTGATCAGCTGGATATCAGCCAACTGTGGTCGTAATGGTTGTGTCGAGATGCGTATACCCGAGGAGGACGAGCGCCCGTGGACGGTCCCGGATGGGTGGATTTGTGTCTATGACTTCTGGTTCACTGAGTATCATTTGTGGTTTCCTCTTCCAAGGTTGTTGCTGGCATACTGCGATGAGCACCTCATTTCTCTCTCTCAGTTGGCTCCTGCATCAATTCGAAACATGGTTGCTGCTCTTTTTGTGGCTGCCGAGATTGGCGTGCATATGAGTCTTTATCTTTTCGAAGACATTGCGCGTATTACGAGGTGTGAGACGGATGGGGCTTTTTATGTATCCATGAGGGCCAGGTGTGGTGTTGTCGAGGAGAGGAAGAGAAAAACTTATGATTGGATTAGGAGGTTTTTCTATGTTCGGGTTGATTCATCCTCGGTTCCTGATGTTTCTGACATGACTGACCCTTTTAGGAGTAGTTGGAATCCTTATAATGGTAGTTTGGTTTTTCTTTTTGTAGTTGGTTTTAAAGAGTGTTTCTTTATGATTGTTATTTGTATGTGTAGGTCGTCGTTCGGTTGGTCCTCCTCTTTCGATTGGTGATAAGGAGTGTGTGGAGCATTTTAAGGCGACCAAGGCTCGAGATTGGTCTTTGGTGAGTAGGTCGGTGATTTGGTGTTGTCTACCGTTTGTTGACTTAGGTAGACTCTTCTCCCTCCTTTTTTTTAAAAAAAAGTCATGCCTTTGATGTTTGTGTGATTGTCTTTGTTGTGATGGTGATTGCCTTTATTGTGATGTTGATTTTTTTGATGTTTAAATGTGTTTAGCTTCTTGGAGGGTTTGTGGCAAGATGGATTTTGGTGAGTTTCCAAGCTTGGTTGACTGTTTTGCCGGAGGTAGTTCTTCTGCACCTGCTGTTGAGGTTGGGCAAGGTTCTGTGGGTGTAGAACCTGTGGCGCCTGCTCCCGAGATCGTTGTTGGTCTTGGTAGTGCTGCTGCTCCTGTGCCGTCCCCTGCTCGTCGTCGCGCTGGGAAAGAGGTTGCTGTTGCTAGTGATTCCCGAGTTACTTCGTCGGGTAAGGATGGTGATCCTAAGAAAAGACCCGCCGATGGTTGTTTGTCAAGCGAAGCGCCCCCACCAAAGGTCTGTAGGACTGTTTCTTCAGTGGTTGAGATGTCTTCCGAGGTTGAGGCGCCTTTGGTGGTTGAGACGTCTTCTGTTGCGGAGAAGGTTGTCTTTGAGCCTTTTGAGTATGCCTTTGGTGGTAGGGCAACAGATTGTGGTGATCTTTTCAAGCTGTTTCGATCGCCTGGTGCTGCTGGGGGTTATCCTTTTGATGATTGTAAACGTGTTGAGTGGTACCATGAGTATGCTCGTCATACGGCCATTGTAAGAATCTTGTTCTCCTTTTGCTGTTTTTTGTTTCGGTATGATTTTTGATTGTGCATGTTTTATGCAGGCTGCAAAGTTTGCGAACCGGTTGGTGTATAACCAAGATGAGGAGCTTGGGGTTGTCAAGGCAGAGCTTGAGAGGGCGAATGCCAAGCTTGCTGAGGTTAGGGACGCGGCTGACCGTTCTGGGGAGGTTGCCGCTTGGCGTGAGAAATACGAGGCTGAAAGAGATGCGCTTGTGGCTGCGGAGGAGGAGGTGAAAAGACTTAAAGCGAAGATGACTTTGGATGAGAAACGTGAGAAGGAACGTCGGGAGATGGAAGCTGATCGTTTCAGAAACGCGAAGGCGCTGATGAGCAAGAGACACGACAGGGTGGTGGCGAGGCATGATGATGTACTTGCTACTTGTAATTCTCGATTTGAGAGGATGCGGAGGTTTGTGAAGGATCAAAAGGTTGTTCGCCAAGCTATGTATGGGGTGAATCAAATCAAAGGGGTGCTTGATGCTGTCAAGGTCTGGAAGGGGGAGGGAATAAGGATTCCTGAGAGTAAGGTTAAGCATCTTGAGGAGGAGTTGGCTGAGAGGATGAAGAAAGCGAGGTTGCTTGTCCCTGTTCGGATTGATGATAAGGACTTGGCTGAGATTCCTTCTTTTGATTTCAACCTTCCGCTTGTCCCTGTTCCATCGTCTCTTACTGCGGGTGTTGAAGATGCGGCTCGTCGTCGTATGGATGCAGGTCGTCGCCGTTCGTCTGGGCGTGGAGATGCTGCGGGTGCGGCTGTTAGGCGTGAGGGTTGTCCTCCTTCGAGCTCATAGTTTGGTTCTTGCTTTACCATTGTGACCGTGTGTGGTCCTTTGATTATCCCTGTTTTGTTGTTGTTTGCCGTTTGTAGGACTTGTTGTCTTTGTTGTTTTCGGAGTTTGTTATGTTGACTTTGTTGTTGCTATGATCGCTTGTGTCGATCTTTTTTCGGTTGTGTTTGGACTTTATTATGAGATGATCTTCTTGTCATTTGTCTTGATCCTTTTGTTGTGAAATCAAAACTTGTTTTGTTCTTGATGTTTGTGCTGTGACAAGTGAGTGTTGAGCTGTGATATTTTCGGAGTTGGTCTTGTATCACGTTTTGAAAACGCTTAGTGTGAGCGCGGAGCCGCAGCACTTGAGAACGGATCCCGTTTTTTTTTTGCGAAATGTTGTTAGTGTGAGCGCGGAGCTGTGACACTTTAGGAACTGATCCCGTATTTCGTTTGCAAAATTTTTGAAGTGTGAGCACGGAGCCGCAACACTTGAGAACGGATCCCGTTTTTTTTTGCGAAATGTTGTTAGTGTGAGCGCGGAGCTGTGACACTTTAGGAACTGATCCCGTATTTCGTTTGCAAAATTTTTGAAGTGTGAGCACGGAGCCGCAACACTTGAGAACGGATCCCGTTTTTTTTTGCGAAATGTTGTTAGTGTGAGCGCGGAGCTGTGACACTTTAGGAACTGATCCCGTATTTCGTTTGCAAAATTTTTGAAGTGTGAGCACGGAGCCGCAGCACTTGAGAACGGATCCCGTTTTTTTTGCGAAATGTTGTTAGTGTGAGCGCGGAGCTGTAACACTTTAGGAACTGATCCCGTATTTCGTTTGCAAAATTTTTGAAGTGTGAGCACGGAGCCACAGCACTTGAGAACGGATCCCGTTTTTTTTTTGCGAAATGTTGTTAGTGTGAGCGCGGAGCTGTGACACTTTAGGAACTGATCCCGTATTTCGTTTGCAAAATTTTTGAAGTGTGAGCACGGAGCCGCAGCACTTGAGAACGGATCCCGTTTTTTTTATTTGGTTTGTGACCGCTGTTGCACTTTGATAGTCTTGGTAAATATATATATATATATTTTTTAGAGAAGTAGCTGAGCCTCATGAGAGGTTGCCTACGTACCCCACAGGCGGGGATCAAGCCGATCGTAGTTCACCTTTACGAGAGAATTAAATGCTTAAATCAAAAACGGCGGATTCTCCTGGGGTGTTATTTTGGTATAGCAGGAGCGCGCCGGTCTTCTTGCTTGCGTTGCCTTAGTAATGGTATCGCTTGAGATTCGTTGTCTTCTATGACATGTTCGTCGCTTTGCTTAGTTATCAGACATGTCCTTGAGGATTTTCTTAACTTATGCTCGGTGACGAAGCATGTTCGAGATAGCCGTTGATTTCCCTTGAGGGTGTAGATCCCTGATGGTGTTGGAAACTTGACGCACTGATGGTATGTTGACGGGATTGCCCTCATTGAGTGAATCCATGGAGTTCCGAGTATGGCGTTGTAAATGGCGGGGCTTTCGATGACCACGAACTTGACGATTTTGGTGATCCCGGCTACGTAGACTGGGAGTTTGACTGTTCCGATTGTCATTGTTGTATCTCCTGCGAAACTCGTGAGCGGCCTTTTACATGGTTTGAGCTCGTAATCCTTAATGTCCATGCGCTGGAGTGTTTTTGAGAAGATTAGGTCAACTGAACTTCCGGTGTCAATCAGCACGCGTGTCACTTCGCAATCACCGATCCTTAGTTCGACGACGAGAGGATCGTTATGTGGCTTGTCAAGACCCTTGGTATCATCTTCTGTGAAGCTGATCTCGTGTTTTTCGTCTGTTTGATCATTGGCGCTGCTGCTTCCCCATTTTTGTGAGGTGAGTGTCTTGCGCTCATACTCTTTGATTGACCGAACTGAATCTTTGCAGGTTTGGAGACCTCCCATGATTACGTTGATGATGCGGCGAGGTGGGGGTGTTCGTCTGCGCCCTTGTTCGTTCCGGTCGTCGCGTGCTCGCTTGGGAGTTTCTGGGTCATCGTTTGTTCGCTCGTTGGGGCGTTTTTGTCTTTGCTGGCGTTCCCGCTCCTCTTGGACATTTCGGAAACGTTCACCTTCGTTTTTTGGAGCTTTGTCGATTGGTTGCTCTTTGGATGTCGAGTCTCGATCACGGCGGTATTGGTTTAACAGCATTTCCTGCAAGTGGCGGCATTCGTCTGTGTTGTGAGTTGTTGACTTGTGGTAGCTACAATACGTCCGAGTGTCATCTGAGCCACGAATTTCACGAGCTTGGTTGCTGGCGGGGTGATTGGCAGTTTGATTGCTGATTTGATAGGTTCCAGCCTTTTTGTTCCTGCTGTCTTTGTACGCCCTGTCGTAGTGTTGCCGAGGCTCGTGGTGTTCATCTGGCTCCTTTTCCTTTGAAGATGATTTTTTGATGGTTGCGTATTTTTTGGCGAATGCGGCCTTGTCTTCTTCGATTTCAATGAAGGTCACTGCTCGATGGAGTGCGTCTTCCAAGGATTGTGCTTTATTTTTTAGGAGCTCTTTTCGAAATGGTGATTCGTGCCAGAGACCGTTCCGCAGTGCCAGAATTGCAGCCTCGTCGAGTACGGTGATGCGAGATAAGATGGCTCGAAATTTTTCAATGAACGAGCGAAGCGTCTCCGTAGGTCCTTGCGCTAATGTCCATAAGTCGGCGTTAGACGCGCTCTGCTGTATGAACATGGAGTAATGCTTGAGGAAGGCTGTTGAGAGTTGATTGTAATTATCGATGGAATTGGCCTCCAGTCTTGAGAACCAACCAAGAGCAAGTCCGCTCAGATTTTCCACGAACAACTGGCAGAGACCGGCATCGCGCTCCTCTGGTGAAAAGTTCGCTCTTCCCATTGCGATGCTGAAGGCGGTGAGGTACTCCCTTGGATCGGACGTTCCGTTGTAAGTAGGGAGTTTATTTTTCCTGGGTGCCGAACAGGGATGCTTAGAAGACGAGGCGAGAATGGCGTATTTTGGGTTTCGCGAAGTACACGATCGATCTCTGGTGCTGCGCTGGTTGCCTGGTGGACCTTGGAAGTCATGTATTGAAGTTGAGCCTTCATTTCTTCGATTGCTTCGTCTCTGTGTTGGATCTCGCTGTTGGTGTTCTGTGGACAGTTGAAGATTTGGACATGCTGATCTGGGCGCTGCTGTCTGGGGTTGGTGATCGGTGTCTGTATGTCGTTGATTTGAACTTGACGCTGCTGTTGTTGTCTGGTCGCCTGTGCTGGCAGGTCGCTGATGTATACTTGGCGCTGCTGTACTGGTTCTGGTCCAGTAGTCTGTGCTTGCAGGTCGCTGATGTAGACTTGGCGCTGCTGTACTGGTTCTGTTCCAGTGGTCTGTGCTGGCAGGTCGCTGATGTAGACTTGGCGCTGCTGTACAGGTTCTGCTCCAGTGGTATGTGCTGGCAGATCGCTGATGTAGACTTGGCGCTGCTGTACAGGTTCTGCTCCAGTGGTCTGTGCTAGCAGGTCGCTGATGTAGACTTGGCGCTGCTGTACAGGTTCTGCTCCAGTGGTATGTGCTTGAAGGTCGCTGATGTAGACTTGGCGCTGCTGTACAGGTTCTGCTCCAGTGGTCTGTGCTGGCAGGTCGCTGATGTAGACTTGGCGCTGCTGTACAGGTTCTGCTCCAGTGGTCTGTGCTGGCAGGTCGCTGATGTAGACTTGGCGCTGCTGTACAGGTTCTGCTCCAGTGGTATGTGCTGGCAGGTCGCTGATGTAGACTTGGCGCTGCTGTACAGGTTCTGCTCCAGTGGTCTGTGCTGGCAGGTCGCTGATGTTAACTTGGCGCTGATGTGCCGGTTCTGTGATAGGTGTTGGCATGTCGTCAAAGAGAACTCGTTGAAGTCGTGGGGTGATATCAACTTGTCGTGACCTAGATACACCGGTTTCAACAGACTGGAGCTCATTGATGCGATTATTGCACGTGAGTTGGGAATGCGCGAGGTCGTCCAAACGAGAAGCAGTACCACGGGCTAGTTCGTCGATCCTTCCAAGGAGAGTCTGGAAGATCATGGAGATGTCCGGCTGGTTAGAGTACATCTCCGTGCTGGATGGTTGTGGCGGAGCTGTCACACGCGTCGTGTTGTCTGCCGTGATGCCCGAGGTCGTCGCTGCATACATGACGTTGTTGGCTGCTTGGCCCGAGGTCGTCACCGCTGCTGGTTGGCCCGAGGTCGTCACCGCTGCTGGTTGGCCCGAGGTCGTCACCGCTGCTGGTTGGCCCGAGGTCGTCAGCGCTGCTGGTTGGCCCGAGGTCGTCACCGTTGCTGGTTGGCCCGAGGTCATCACCATAAACGTCGTGTTGTCAGCTGGTCGCATGCTCGTCATTCCCGGATTGGCGGTGATTGCAGAAGTCAAGGTATCAGATTGCGCTGAGGGTTCTGTGATCGCCGAGCTGTCTTGAAGTAAAGAAGAATCCCCGGCCCCACGGTGGGCGCCAATTGTTGAATCTGTATCTCGGTCCATGATGTAATATTATAAAAGATGTAAAGGGTGGAGATTTTCGTATTAATGATCAAGAATAACAAGCTCGGTCAATTACAAGAACTAAAGATGCTCGTCTAAACAAATAGTCTAAACAAGTATCTTTCGTAATTTGGTCTCTGGTCGTCCGTGACGAGCTCGTTTAGTGTCCGAGGTCGTCTTAGACTTTGGTGGTGGTTTTGGAGGCAGTGCTCTCCTTTCTGTACGTTTCTGTCTATTTCTCACTCCCCTCTCAATGGGTCTGGCACATTCCTTTTATAGTAAAATGCTTTTGTCTTCTAGCGAGATCATCATTTGTTGTCTTAATGGGCCAGGCCTGATTTTGGGCTTAGCTCTTAATGGGCCCGTGCTAAGCCCATCTCCAACAATAAAGAATATGATCTTAAAACGATGATGAAACACAATAAACTAAAATATAATTAGATTATTTTATTGAAGAGCAAACATGATAATAGAAAATATTTTTATACTATAACAACATTGATCAATCCTGAAATCACCAAATTTCTAGAAATATCAGTTCTCTTATTTTTTGCAGCAACATTGAAGATTTGGTGCATAACCTAGACACGACCCTGTTGAGTAACTCCTTCTTCTGCACTCAAACATGCATTCAGTGTCTAACCAATATCGTGAACAATATTTCCCAGTGCAATAATTATATCCACCTTTGTTATTGACTACTGCACAAATAGAACCAAGTTAAATAAAAATAAATATATACGCACAAATATATATAACAACGGTTTCAATAATTTTAAACATTTTAAAAAGAAACTAAATAAATATAATAATAAAAAACAAAAAATAAAGAAAAAATGAAACTAAAAAATATTCTTAAAATGATCAAAGAAAGATGAACATGAACAATAACAACATACCTGGTGAGGCTAAAACATTGGAGTTGGACAACGACAATATTGCTAATACCACTACAAGAAAAATCATCACAATTTTTTTTCTGATATTCATTATTTTCTTTCTGTTAATTTTGTTGTGGGATAAAGAACTCAAAATGCCTTATTTATATGACTCTCTGTAAAAAGTAGTCTTACTTTCTACAGATTCTACTATATCTTAACTCAGAAGTCATCTAAGTGATATTTACATATGTGTCGTTCATAGATGAATTTTTTAAAATTATTATAATTTGATTGGTTGATGACTTTATTTATTCATTTATTCTGATCAGATCTCAAATTAAAAGATAACTTTAGAACCAATTAATGCAAGTTACCAAATAACAAATAATATTACAAATAATAATTTATGGTAACTAATTTCAAAATTTATAGAAATAATATATAATATTTCACCAGTTTGTTTATTTTTTCAGTTATTTATTGTAATGATATAAATACTTTAATATAATTTTTTATAAAAAAACTACTATGTATTAACAGAGAAGTCACTTAATTAACTATTGATTATGTGTCACTCATTGGTGAAATTTTAAAGAGTGTTATAATTTGATTGTTTAATCACTTTTATTTATTTATTTTAATCATATTCAAAATAAAATAAATAAATTTAGAACCAGATAATAAAATTACCAAATAACACAAGTAATATTGAAATAATGATTTATAGTAACTAATTTCAGAACTATAGAAATAATATATAATGTTTCATCAATTTGTTTATTTTTATCAACTATTTATTATAATTGTATAAATAATTTAATTTATTTTCTATAAGAAAATATAATGATTTAATATTCTTATATACAGAATTAGATTTGAATGTAAAGTATTATTAGATTTTTTTTTTAAACCCACACACGATTTATATTTCATTTATAAGAAATTGAAATTACTTTAGAAACATTTAAAAAAAATTATTCCGCCTTAAAAAATCATTTTTCTTGAATTTGTAAATAATTTATGAGAATTTTAGTAAATCATTTATAAGGTTTTATAAATTCATTTATAAGACTAATAAAATTTTATAAAGTCATTTGTAATTTCTCTAGAGAAATTGCTAATAATAGCATAAGTTACGTACACTTTTTCAAAAACACCTTCAATCAAAAATATATTAACATTTGGATTTACATTTTAGTGATTATTATTTTGTGTTTAGTATTAAAGGGATGGGGTTGAGTTTCTAATTTTTTATAAAATATTTATAAAAATTAATTAAGTCTATTTTCATCATAAATTTAAGGTATTTTTGAAAATAGTCATTTAGTAAAGGTAAATTTGATTTTTTTTATCAAACTTGTGGTAGAACTGAAATTTTCCTTTGCTTCTAAATCTATTTTTAATTGTATAAATGTGTATTTATTATGATTAATGAATCATATAGAATAAAATTTATTTATTTTTATCAATTCTAAAATAAAAGCAAGCCAAAATTTAACCAATTTCAACTTTTAGATTGGACTACCTTAATAAGATATAATAAAAACCTTTTTTAATGATGGATCTGGATTATTAAAATAAGATCATCCTAAAAATCTAGTTAAAAAGATGGTTGCACCAATCTATTATTATTTATTATTATTTTGGTCATACAATAAATTAGTCTAACTTAACAAATTAATTAGCATAACTATATTTGTTCCATCTATAATCAAATAACTATATTTAACTAGGTGTTGTAAGTAGAGAAGAGAAGAGAAGAATTGGTGTGTCGTATTTCATGAATAATGAACTCTTTATATAGGGATACAATATAGGGGTTTAGCTTGGAGAAGAATTACAAGTAAATTTTGCTGAACAAGACTTTCTATAATCGGCATCACAATATATTCTTAACACTTCCTCTTGATGTCTATTATGCGTGTAGATGATGCCTCGTTAAAAACCTTACCAGGAAAACCCAATAGGAAAAACCATGGTTAAGGGAAAAAGAGTGCATCGCGCAATTACTTCCCCTAATGTGTACATACGACAAGATCTTTGAGATGACGTAATCTGATAAGATAAACCAACTTCTTGAAAGTAGCAGTGGGTAGCGCCTTGGTGAATAAATCAGCCAAATTGTCACTTGAACGAACTTGAACGACACGAACATCGCCATTCATCTGTAGATCATGTGTGAAAAAGAACTTCGGTAGAATGTGTATTGTCATGTCTCCTTTGATGTATCCATCTTTGAGTTGTGCGATACATGCAACATTGTCCTCATACATGGTTGTTGGAGTTTCTTTTCCTGTAGATAGACCACAATCTTCTCGTATATGTTGAATGACAGATCTTAACCATACACACTATCGACTAGCTTCATGAATGGCTAAAATCTCTGTGTGGTTAGAAGAAGTTGCTGAAATTGTTTGCTTCATCGAAGGCCAAGAGATAACAGTTCCACCACAAGTAAGCACATATCCTGTTTGTGATCTAGCATTGTGGGGATCAGACATGTACCCATCATCTGCATAACCAATCAAATCTTCTGTGGATGGGTTAGGAAAGAATATACCCATGTCTTTTGTACCTTGGAGGTAACGAAGTACATGTTTTATCCCATTCCAATGCCTACGAGTCGGGCATGAACTAAACTTTTCTAATAAATTCACAGCAAATGATATATCCGGTCTTGTATGATTGGCAAGGTACATTAATGCCCATATTGCTCTTAAGTATAGTACTTCAGGACTAAGAATTTCTTCATTCTTCTCTTTAGGGCGGAAGGGATCTTTATTCACATCAAGTGATCTTACAACCATAAGATTACTCAAAGGATGGGCTTGATCCATAGAAAATCGTTTAGCCACCTTTATTGTGTAAGTTTCTTGATGCACTAAGATTCCATTCATGAGGTGCTCAATTTGTAGTTCCAAACAAAACTTTATTTTTCCAAGATCTTTCATCTCAAATTCTTTCTTCAAGTATTCCATTGTATTTGAAATCTCTTCAGGAGTTCCAATAATGTTTAAATCATCAACATACACTGCAATTATAACATATCTTTTCTCAAATCTCTTTATAAAGATGCATGGACTGATAGGATCGTTTTTATAGCCTTCTTTCAACAAGTACTCACTTAAGCGATTATACCACATACGTCCTGATTGTTTCAGTCCATAAAGAGATTGATTTAACCTTATGCTATAACTTTCTCGAGAACTAGAATTTGTTGCTTCTGGCAATTTAAATCCTTCGGGGACTTTCATGTAAATATCAGTATCTAATGGGCCATATAATTAAGCTGTGACTACATCCATTAAGCATAAATCAAGTTCTTCCTTTATCACAAGACTGATAAGGAACCTGAATGTAGTAGCATCCACCACATGAGATTATGTCTCTTCATAATCAATTCCAGGTATTTGTGAAAATCCTTGTGCAACTAAACGTGCTTTGTATCTTCCAATCTCACCATTTTCATTTCTCTTTCGCACAAAAACCCATTTATATCCAACTGATTTTTACACCTTTAGGTGTACGGACTACATGTCCAAACATCGATCTCTTTGCAAGAGATCTTAATTCAGCCTCTATTGCTTCCTTCCATTTTGGCCAATCACTTCTTCGTGTACACTCTTCAATAGATTTTGGTTCTTAATCCTCATCCATAAGATCAACTGCTACATTGTATGCAAAAATATCATCGACGTCGATTTGTTTTTCGGTTCCATTTTATTCTAGACATGACATAGTTAGTTGAGATCTCTTCATTATCAGGTACCTGAATTCTTCTTGTGTCATGTTCTCTTCTGGAGATTTTTCATTTGTAGTCATATAACTCGGTTTTTTTATTGCTAATTTCTGCTCCTTTTCTTTTTCGAGGATTTTTATCTTTGAAACCGATAGGTCTACCACGCTTCAGACGTATCTTAGACTCATTAGCAGGTTGATTATGTCCTTCTTGGAAATTCATTTCTAACTGGGAACATTTAGAGCTGGGATATGTGACATGGTCACTCTTTTTGGGTCAGTAAATGCCATCTGGCAACTGGTTTGCTAAGCTTTGTAAATGAATTATCTTTTGGACTTCTTTAAGTCACATTGTTTAGTTCGAGGATCGAGATAAGATTAATGATAATTCATTCCAATTTATATATTTTCTCAACTTTTTATTCTCTTCCCCCTAATGATGGAAAAAACATACGCATTAAAATGACAGTCTGCGAATCGGGCCTTAAATAAATCCCCTCTGGATGGCTCTAAATACTTAATAATTGACGGAGAATCATATCCAATATATATTCCTAGCCTCCTTTGAGGTCCCATTTTAGATCGCGTTGGTGGTGGAGCGATTGGAACATATACTGCACATCCATTTTAAGATGAGAAATATTTGGCTTTTGACCCATAATCAATTGTGATGGAAGAGAATTTATGATTACTAGTTGGGCCTTATACGGATCAATGCTGCCGCATGTAAGTATGCATGCCCCCCATGCCAAAGACGGGAAGTTTTGATTTCATAAGCAATGGTCTAGCAATCAACTAAAGACGTTTAATTAACGATTCAACTAAACCATTTTGTGTGTGAAAATGTGCTACAGGATGTTCAAAAATTACTCTAATAGACATGCAATAATCACTAAAAGCATGAGACATGAATTCACCATCCATTGTCTAGGCGAATTTCTTTAGAGAAAAATCTGGAAAATGTGCTCGTAATTTGATCAGTTGAGCAAGTATTTCTCGCAAATGCTAAGTTGCGATTTGATAACAAAGAAACATGTAATCATCTTGTTGATGCGTCAAATTAAAAACATAAAATATCTAAAAGTTCCACATGGTGGGTGAATCAGCTCACAAATGTCTCCTTGAATACCGTTCCAGAAAATTGAATTGATTCATGAATTATCTTGGCTGGTGAAGGCCTTATGATCAATTGCCTTGTGAACAAGCAACACCATGAATAATCATTAGGAAGAAGATTTTGGTTCTTTAGTGGATGCCCACATGAATTTGTGACTATCTTCCGCCATCATTGTTGAACCGGGATGGCCTACTCAGTCATGCAAACAGTAATTTTTTCAGTAAAACTTTTGGTTTACTATGGCATTCCCTCATTATAATAATTTTAGTGTAGTACAATCGAGTGGAGAAAGGTGGTAGTCTTTCTACTACTTTCTTAGAGCCATGAATAATACTTATAATATGAAGAAATTTAATATTTTTTTCATTCATCAGTCCCAATATGATATTCATTTATGCGGAATATCCTTAAACTCAATAAGTTTCTTTGAGAACTTAGGGGAATACATTGCATCAACAATTTCGAGTTGGGCTCCCATATGCAGTATTATATTTGCTCTTCCAGAACCTTCAATTATATTTGAACTACCTGTTATAGTGCTCACACTTGCTTCTTTATTAATTAACTGTGAAAAATACTTCTTATTTTTCAGAATTGTAGCGACTAGGTGCACTGTCTGCCAAACATAAATCTCCACCATTCATTTCTCTTGAAATAATAAATAAAATAAATTATAATCTCACTATAAAATAATAAAATAGGATTAAATTCATTAATGCAAAAGGAAAAAACACCATAGTAAATAAAAACCAAAAAACCAATAGCTTAAAAGGCAATAAATAAATAAAAACAAAGCATATCTTAAATAGCTATTGCTCTATCACTTTTCTCTTCATCAAGAGAAAATCGGAAAGGTCAGGTGAGTGGCATCACCAAAATCAAAGTCATCTTGCTCCACCTTCGTACACCATATTTGTTTCCACATTCTTTCCTTTTTGTTTTAGTGATTGTTGATAGAGGTTCAATAAGATGCTTTGGTGTACGGCATGTACAAGGCCAATGGTCTTTACTTCCACATCGGTAACATTCATTTGTTAGTTTGTTTGTTTGTTTGTTACCATCTTTCTTTTCCCACTC